>JBBPBR010001487.1:0-17235 GCA_037974775.1 Cicer pinnatifidum | reverse complement strand
GTGCATCCAATAGGTGTGTTTGTGTCATTGGATGATCAATTAGGTCATTTTCGTCCTCCCTATGCTTATTCTTGTCCAATTAGGGGTTTTAACCAATCTTGTGCATCCAATAGGTGTGTTTGTGTCATTGGATGATCAATTAGGTCATTTTCGTCCTCCCTAGGCTTATTCTTGTCCCATTAGGGTTTTAAACCAATCTTGTGCATCCCATAGGTGTGTTTGTGTCATTGGATGATCAATTAGGTCATTTTCGTCCTCCCTAGGCTTATTCTTGTCCAATTAGGGTTTTTAACTAATCTTATGCATCCAATAGGTGTGTTTGTGTCATTGGATGATCAATTAGGTTATTTTCGTGCTTCCTATGCTTATTCTTGTCCAATTAGGGTTTTTAACCAATCTTGTGCATCCAATAAGTTCATTTTTGTCATTGGATTAACATTTAGGTCATTTTCGTCTTCCCTAGGCATAGTCTTGTCCAATTACGGTTTTTAACCAATCTTGTGCATCCAATAGGTGTGTTTGTGTCATTGGATGATCAATTAGATCATTTTCGTCCTTTCTATGCTTATTCTTGTCCAATTAGGGTTTTTAACCAATCTTGTGCATCCAATAAGTTCATTTGTGTCATTGGTTGATCAATTAGGCCATTTTCGTCCTCCCTAGGCTTATTCTTGTCCAATTAGGGTTTTTAACCAATCTTGTGCATCCAATAGGTGTGTTTGTGTTATTGGATGATCAATTAGGTCATTTTCGTCCCCCCTAGGCTTATTCTTGTCCAATTAGGGTTTTTAACCAATCTTGTGCATCCAATAGGTGTGTTTGTGTCATTGGATGATCAATTAGGTCATTTTCGTCCTCCCTAGGCTTATTCTTGTCCAATTACGGTTTTTAACCAATCTTGTGCATCCAATAACTTTGTTTGCGTCATTGAATTAATATTTAGGTCATTTTCCTCCTCCCTAGGTATATTCTTTTCCAATTAGGGTTTTTAACCAATCTTGTGCATCCAATAGGTGTGTTTGTGTCATTGGATGATCAATTAGGTCATTTTCGTCCTCCCTAGGCTTATTCTTGTCCAATTAGGGTTTTTAACCAATCTTGTGCATCCAATAGGTGAGTTTGTGTCATTGGATTAACATTTAGGTCATTTTCGTCCTCCCTAGGCTTATTCTTGTCCAATTAGGGTTTTTAACCAATCTTGTGCATCCAATAAGTTTGTTTGTGTCACTGAATTAATATTTAGGTCATTTTCGTCCTCCCTAGGCATATTCTTACCCAATTAGGGTTTTTAACCAATCTTGTGCATCCAATAGGTGTGTTTGTGTCATTGGATGATCAATTAGGTCATTTTCGTCCTCCCTAGGCTTATTCTTGTCCAATTAGGGTTTTTAACCAATCTTGTGCATCCAGTAACTTTGTAAGCGTCATTGAATTAATATTTAGGTCATTTTCCTCCTCCCAAGGCATATTCTTGTGCAATTAGGGTTTTTAACCAATCTTGTGCTTCCAATAGGTGTGTTTGTGTCATTGGATGATCAATTAGGTCATTTTCGTCCTCCCTAGGCTTATTCTTGTCCAATTATGGTTTTTAACCAATCTTGTGCATCCAATAACTTTGTTTGCATCATTGAATTAATATTTAGGTCATTTTCCTCCTCCCTAGGCATATTCTTGTGCAATTAGGGTTTTTAACCAATCTTGTGCATCCAATAGGTGTGTTTGTGTCATTGGATGATCAATTAGGTAATTTTCATCCTCCCTAGGCTTATTCTTGTCCAATTAGGGTTTTTAACCAATCTTGTGCATCCAATAAGTTCATTTGTGTCATTGGATTAACATTTAGGTCATTTTCGTCCTCCCTAGGCATATTCTTGTCCAATTAGGGTTTTTAACCAATCTTGTGCATCCAATAGGTGTGTTTGAGTCATTGTATGATCAATTAGGTTATTTGCGTCCTCCCTAGGCTTACTCTTGTCCAATTAGGGTTTTTAACCAATCTTTTCCATCCAATAGGTGTGTTTGTGTCATTGGATGATCAATTAGGTCATTTTCGTCCTCCATAGGCTTATTCTTGTCCAATTAGGGTTTTTAACCAATCTTGTGCATCCAATAGGTGTGTTTGTGTCATTGGATGATCAATTAGGTCATTTTCGTCCTCCCTAGGCTTATTCTTGTCCAATTAGGGTTTTTAACCAATCTTGTGCATCCAATAAGTTGAGTTGTGTCATTGGATTAACATTTAGGTCATTTTCGTCCTCCCTAGGCTTATTCTTGTCCAATTAGGGTTTTTAACCAATCTTGTGCATCCAATAGGTGTGTTTGTGTCATTTGGATGATCAATTAGGTCATTTTCGTCCTCCATAGGCTTATTCTTGTCCAATTAGGGTTTTTAACCAATCTTGTGCATCCAATAAGTTGAGTTGTGTCTTTGGATTAACATTTAGGTCATTTTCGTCCTCCCTAGGCTTATTCTTGTCCAATTAGGGTTTTTAACCAATCTTGTGCATCCAATAAGTTCATTTGTGTCATTGGATTAACATTTAGGTCATTTTCGTCCAGCCTAGGCATATTCTTGTCCAATTAGGGTTTTTAACCAATCTTGTGCATCCAATAGGTGTGTTTGTGTCATTGGATGATCAATTAGGTCATTTTCGTCCTCCCTAGGCTTATTCTTGTCCAATTAGGGTTTTTAACCAATCTTGTGCATCCAATAACTTTGTTTGTGTCATTGAATTAATATTTAGGTCATTTTCGTCCTCCCTAGGCATATTCTTGTCCAATTAGGGTTTTTAACCAATCTTGTGCATCCAATAGGTGTGTTTGTGTCATTGGATGTCAATTAGGTCATTTTCGTCCTCCCTAGGCTTATTCTTGTCCAATTAGGGTTTTTAACCAATCTTGTGCATCCAATAGGTGTGTTTGTGTCATTGGATGATCAATTAGGTCATTTTCGTCCTCCCTAGGCTTATTCTTGTCCAATTAGGGTTTTTAACCAATCTTGTGCATCCAATAAGTTGAGTTGTGTCATTCGATTAACATTTAGGTCATTTTCGTCCTCCGTAGGCTTATTCTTGTCCAATTAGGGTTTTTAACCAATCTTGTGCATCCAATAGGTGTGTTTGTGTCATTGGATGATCAATTAGGTCATTTTCGTCCTCCCTAGGCTTATTCTTGTCCAATTAGGGTTTTTAACCAATCTTGTGCATCCAATAGGTGTGTTTGTGTCATTGGATGATCAATTAGGTCATTTTCGTCCTCCCTAGGCTTATTCTTGTCCAATTAGGGTTTTTAACCAATCTTGTGCATCCAATAGGTGTGTTTGTGTCATTGGATGATCAATTAGGTCATTTTCGTCCTTTCTATGCTTATTTTTGTCCAATTAGGGTTTTTAAGCAATCTTGTGCATCCAATAAGTTCATTTGTGTCATTGGATGATCAATTAGGTCATTTTCGTCCTCCCTAGGCATATTCTTGTCCAACTAGGGTTTCTAACCAATCTTGTGCTTCCAATAGATGTGTTTGTGTCATTGGATGATCAATTAGGTCATTTTCGTCCTCCCTAGGCTTATTCTTGTCCAATTAGGGTTTTTAACCAATCTTGTGCATCCAATAGGTGTGTTTGTGTCATTGGATGATCAATTAGGTCATTTTCGTCCTCCCTAGGCTTATTCTTGTCCAATTAGGGTTTTTAACCAATCTTGTGCATCCAATAGGTGTGTTTGTGTCATTGGATGATCAATTAGGTCATTTTCGTCCTCCCTAGGCTTATTCTTGTCCAATTAGGGTTTTTAACCAATCTTGTGCATCCAATAAGTTCATTTGTGTCATTGGATGATCAATTAGGTCATTTTCGTCCTTCCTAGGCATATTCTTGATCAACTAGGGTTTTAAACCAATCTTGTGCATCCAATAGGTGTGTTTGTGTCATTGGATGATCAATTAGGTCATTTTCGTCCTCCCTAGGCTTATTCTTGTCCAATTAGGGTTTTTAACCAATCTTGTGCATCCAATAGGTGTGTTTGTGTCATTGGATGATCAATTAGGTCATTTTCGTCCTCCCTAGGCTTATTCTTGTCCAATTAGGGTTTTTAACCAATCTTGTGCATCCAATAGGTGTGTTTGTGTCATTGGATGATCAATTAGGTCATTTTCGTCCTCCCTAGGCTTATTCTTGTCCAATTAGGGTTTTTAACCAATCTTGTGCATCCAATAGGTGTGTTTGTGTCATTGGATGATCAATTAGGTCATTTATCGTCCTCCCTAGGCTTATTCTTGTCCAATTAGGGTTTTTAACCAATCTTGTGCATCCAATAGGTTGAGTTGTGTCATTGGATTAACATTTAGGTCATTTTCGTCCTCCCTAGGCATATTCTTGTCCAATTAGGGTTTTTAACCAATCTTGTGCATCCAATAGGTGTGTTTGTGTCATTGGATGATCAATTAGGTCATTTTCGTCCTCCCTAGGCTTATTCTTGTCCAATTAGGGTTTTTAACCAATCTTGTGCATCCAATAGGTGTGTTTGTGTCATTGGATGATCAATTAGGTCATTTTCGTCCTCCCTAGGCTTATTCTTGTCCAATTAGGGTTTTTAACCATTCTTGTGCATCCAATAGGTGTGTTTGTGTCATTGGATGATCAATTAGGTCATTGTTGTCCTCCCTAGGCTTATTCTTGTCCAATTAGGGTTTTTAACCAATCTTGTGCATCCAATAGGTGTGTTTGTGTCATTGGATGATCAATTAGGTCATTTTCGTCCTCCCTAGGCTTATTCTTGTCCAATTAGGGTTTTTAACCAATCTTGTGCATCCAATAAGTGCATTTGTGTCATTGGATTAACATTTATGTCATTTTCGTCCTCCCTAGGCATATTCTTGTCCAATTAGGGTTTTTAACCAATCTTGTGCATCCAATAGGTGTGTTTGTGTCATTGGATGATCAATTAGGTCATTTTCATCCTCCCTAGGCATATTCTTGTCCAATTATGGTTTTTAACCAATCTTGTGCATCCAATAGGTGTGTTTGTGTCATTGGATGATCAATTAGGTCATTTTCGTCCTCCCTAGGCTTATTCTTGTCCAATTAGGGTTTTTAACCAATCTTGTGCATCCAATAGGTGTGTTTGTGTCATTGGATGATCAATTAGGTCATTTTCGTCCTCCATAGACATATTCTTGTCCAATTAGGGTTTTTAAGCAATCTTGTGCATCCAATAAGTTCATTTGTGTCATTGGATTAACATTTAGGTCATTTTCGTCCTCCCTAGGCATATTCTTGTCCAATTAGGGTTTTTAACCAATCTTGTGCATCCAATAGGTGTGTTTGTGTCATTGGATGATCAATTAGGTCATTTTCGTCCTCCCTAGGCTTATTCTTGTCCAATTAGGGTTTTTAACCAATCTTGTGCATCCAATAGGTGTGTTTGTGTCATTGGATGATCAATTAGGTCATTTTCGTCCTCCCTAGGCTTATTCTTGTCCAATTACGGTTTTTAACCAATCTTCTACATCCAATAGGTGTGTTTGTGTCATTGGATGATCAATTAGGTCATTTTCGTCCTCCCTAGGCTTATTCTTTCCAATTAGGGTTTTTAACCAATCTTATGCATCCAATAGGTGTGTTTGTGTCATTGGATGATCAATTAGGTCATTTTCGTCCTCCCTAGACTTATTCTTGTCCAATTAGGGTTTTTAACCAATCTTGTGCATCCAATAACTTTGTTTGTGTCATTGAATTAATATTTAGGTCATTTTCGTCCTCCCTAGGCATATTCTTGTCCAATTAGGGTTTTTAACCAATCTTGTGCATCCAATAAGTTCATTTGTGTCATTGGATTAATATTTAGGTCATTTTCGTCCTCCCTAGGCATAATCTTGTCCAATTACGGTTTTTAACCAATCTTGTGCATCCAATAGGTGTGTTTGTGTCATTGGATGATCAATTAGGTATTTTCGTCCTTTCTATGCTTATTCTTGTCCCATTAGGGTTTTTAACCAATCTTGTGCATCCAACAGGTGTGTTTGTGTCATTGGATGATCAATTAGGTCATTTTCGTCCTCCCTAGGCTTATTCTTGTCCAATTAGGGTTTTTAACCAATCTTGTGCATCCAATAAGTTTGTTTGTGTCATTGGATGATCAATTAGGTCATTTTTGTCCTCCCTAGGTATATTCTTATCCAACTAGGGTTTTTAACCAATCTTGTGCATCCAATAGGTGTGTTTGTGTCATTGGATGATCAATTAGGTCATTTTCGTCCTCCCTAGGCTTATTCTTGTCCAATTAGGGTTTTTAACCAATCTTGTGCATCCAATAGGTGTGTTTGTTTCATTGGATGATCAATTAGGTCATTTTCGTCCCCCCTAGGCATATTCTTGTCCAACTAGGGTTTTTAACCAATCTTGTGCATCCAATAGGTGTGTTTGTGTCATTGGATGATCAATTAGGTCATTTTCGTCCTCCCTAGGCTTATTCTTGTCCAATTAGGGTTTTTAACCAATCTTGTGCATCCAATAGGTGTGTTTGTGTCATTGGATGATCAATTAGGTCATTTTCGTCCTCCCTAGGCTTATTCTTGTCCAATTAGAGTTTTTATCCAATCTTGTGCATCCAACAAGTTTGTTTATGTCATTGAATTAATATTTAGGTCATTTTCGTCCTCCCTAGGCATATTCTTTTCCAATTAGGGTTTTTAACCAATCTTGTGCATCCAATAGGTGTGTTTGTGTCATTGGATGATCAATTAGGTCATTTTCGTCCTCCCTAGGCATATTCTTGTCCAACTAGGTTTTTAAACCAATCTTGTGCATCCAATAGGTGTGTTTGTGTCATTGGATGATCAATTAGGTCATTTTCGTCCTCCCTAGGCTTATTCTAGTCCAATTAGGGTTTTTAACCAATCTTGTGCATCCAATAGGTGTGTTTGTGTCATTGGATGATCAATTAGGTCATTTTCGTCCTCCCTAGGCTTATTCTTGTCCAATTAGGGTTTTTAACCAATCTTGTGCATCCAATAAGTTCATTTGTGTCATTGGATTAACATTTAGGTCATTTTCGTCCTCCCTAGGTATATTCTTGTCCAATTAGGGTTTTAAACCAATCTTGTGCATCTAATAGGTGTGTTTGTGTCATTGGATGATCAATTAGGTCATTTTCGTCCTCCCTAGGCTTATTCTTGTCGAATTAGGGTTTTTAACCAATCTTGTGCATCCAATAAGTTCATTTGTGTCATTGGATGATCAATTAGGTCATTTTCGTCCTCCCTAGGCATATTCTTGTCCAACTAGGGTTTTTAACCAATCTTGTGCATCCAATAGGTGTGTTTGTGTCATTGGATGATCAATTAGGTCATTTTCGTCCTCCCTAGGCTTATTCTTGTCCAATTAGGGTTTTTAACCAATCTTGTGCATCCAATAGGTGTGTTTGTGTCATTGGATGATCAATTAGGTCATTTTCGTCCTCCCTAGGCTTATTCCTGTCCAATTAGGGTTTTTAACCAATCTTGTGCATCCAATAGGTGTGTTTGTATCATTGGCTGATCAATTAGGTCATTTTCGTCCTCCCTAGGCTTATTCTTGTCCAATTATGGTTTTTAACCAATCTTGTGCATCCAATAGGTGTGTTTGTGTCATTGGATGATCAATTAGGTCATTTTCGTCCTCCCTAGGCATATTCTTGTCCAATTAGGGATTTAACCAATCTTGTGCATCCAATAGGTGTGTTTGTGTCATTGGAAGATCAATTAGGTCATTTTAGTCCTTCCTAGGCTTATTCTTGTCCAATTAGGGTTTTTAACCAATCTTGTGCATCCAATAGGTGTGTTTGTGTCATTGGATGATCAATTAGGTCATTTTCGTCCTCCCTAGGCTTATTCTTGTCCAATTAGGGTTTTTAACCAATCTTGTGCATCCAATAAGTTCATTTGTGTTATTGGATTAACATTTAGGTCATTTTCGCCCTCCCTTGGCATATTCTTGTCCAATTAGGGTTTTTAACCAATCTTGTGCATCCAATAGGTGTGTTTGTGTCATTGGATGATCAATTAGGTCATTTTCGTCCTCCCTAGACTTATTCTTGTCCAATTAGGGTTTTTAACCAATCTTGTGCATCCAATAACTTTGTTTGTGTCATTGAATTAATATTTAGGTCATTTTCGTCCTCCCTAGGCATATTCTTGTCCAACTAGGGTTTTAAACCAATCTTGTGCATCCAATAGGTGTGTTTGTGTCTTTGGATGATCAATTAGGTCATTTTCGTCCTCCCTAGGCTTATTCTTGTCCAATTAGGGTTTTTAACCAATCTTGTGCATCCAATAGGTGTGTTTGTGTCATTGGATGATCAATTAGGTCATTTTCGTCCTCCCTAGGCTTATTCTTGTCCAATTAGGGTTTTTAACCAATCTTGTGCATCCAATAAGTTCCTTAGTGTCATTGGATGATCAATTAGGTCATTTTCGTCCTCCCTAGGCTTATTCTTGTCCAATTAGGGTTTTTAACCAATCTTGTGCATCCAATAGGTGTGTTTGTGTCATTGGATGATCAATTAGGTCATTTTCGTCCTCCCTAGGCTTATTCTTGTCCAATTAGGGTTTTTAACCAATCTTGTGCATCCAATAGGTGTGTTTTTGTCATTGGATGATCAATTAGGTCATTTTCTTCCTCCCCAGGCTTATTCTTGTCCAATTAGGGTTTTTAACCAATCTTGTGCATCCAATAGGTGTGTTTGTGTCATTGGATGATCAATTAGGTCATTTTCGTCCTCCCTAGGCTTATTCTTGTCCAATTAGGGTTTTTAACCAATCTTGTGCATCCAATAACTTTGTTTGTGTCATCGAATTAATATTTAGGTCATTTTCATCCTCCCTAGGCATATTCTTGTCCAATTAGGGTTTTTAACCAATCTTGTGCATCCAATAGGTGTGTTTGTGTCATTGGATGATCAATTAGGTCATTTTCGTCCTCCCTAGGCTTATTCTTGTCCAATTAGGGTTTTTAACCAATCTTGTGCATCCAATAGGTGTGTTTGTGTCATTGGATGATCAATTAGGTCATTTTCGTCCTCCCTAGGCATATTCTTGTCCAAATTCGGGTTTTTAACCAATCTTGTGCATCCAATAGGTGTGTTTGGTTCATTGGATGATCAATTAGGTCATTTTCATCCTCCCTAGGCATATTCTTGTCCAATTAGGGTTTTTAACCAATCTTGTGCATCCAATAGGTGTGTTTGTGTCATTGGATGATCAATTAGGTCATTTTCGTCCTCCCTAGGCTTATTCTTGTCCAATTAGGGTTTTTAACCAATCTTGTGCATCCAATAGGTGTGTTTGTGTCATTGGATGATCAATTAGGTCATTTTCTTCCTCCCTAGGCTTATTCTTGTCCAATTAGGGTTTTTAACCAATCTTGTGCATCCAATAACTTTGTTTATGTCATTGGATGATCAATTAGGTCATTTTCGTCCTCCCTAGGCTTATTCTGGTCCAATTAGGGTTTTTAACCAATCTTGTGCATCCAAAAAGTTTCTTTATGTCATTGAATTAATATTTAGGTCATTTTCGTCCTCCCTTGGCATATTCTTGTCCAATTAGGGTTTTTAACCAATCTTGTGCATCCAATAGGTGTGTTTGTGTCATTGGATGATCAATTAGGTCATTTTCGTCCTCCCTAGGCTTATTCTTGTCCAATTAGGGTTTTTAACCAATCTTGTGCATCCAATAGGTGTGTTTGTGTCATTGGATGATCAATTAGGTCATTTTCGTCCTCCCTAGGCTTATTCTTGTCCAATTAGGGTTTTTAACCAATCTTGTGCATCCAATAGGTGTGTTTGTGTCATTGGATGATCAATTAGGTCATTTTCGTCCTTTCTATGCTTATTTTTGTCCAATTAGGGTTTTTAAGCAATCTTGTGCATCCAATAAGTTCATTTGTGTCATTGGATGATCAATTAGGTCATTTTCGTCCTCCCTAGGCATATTCTTGTCCAACTAGGGTTTCTAACCAATCTTGTGCTTCCAATAGATGTGTTTGTGTCATTGGATGATCAATTAGGTCATTTTCGTCCTCCCTAGGCTTATTCTTGTCCAATTAGGGTTTTTAACCAATCTTGTGCATCCAATAGGTGTGTTTGTGTCATTGGATGATCAATTAGGTCATTTTCGTCCTCCCTAGGCTTATTCTTGTCCAATTAGGGTTTTTAACCAATCTTGTGCATCCAATAGGTGTGTTTGTGTCATTGGATGATCAATTAGGTCATTTTCGTCCTCCCTAGGCTTATTCTTGTCCAATTAGGGTTTTTAACCAATCTTGTGCATCCAATAAGTTCATTTGTGTCATTGGATGATCAATTAGGTCATTTTCGTCCTTCCTAGGCATATTCTTGATCAACTAGGGTTTTAAACCAATCTTGTGCATCCAATAGGTGTGTTTGTGTCATTGGATGATCAATTAGGTCATTTTCGTCCTCCCTAGGCTTATTCTTGTCCAATTAGGGTTTTTAACCAATCTTGTGCATCCAATAGGTGTGTTTGTGTCATTGGATGATCAATTAGGTCATTTTCGTCCTCCCTAGGCTTATTCTTGTCCAATTAGGGTTTTTAACCAATCTTGTGCATCCAATAGGTGTGTTTGTGTCATTGGATGATCAATTAGGTCATTTTCGTCCTCCCTAGGCTTATTCTTGTCCAATTAGGGTTTTTAACCAATCTTGTGCATCCAATAGGTGTGTTTGTGTCATTGGATGATCAATTAGGTCATTTATCGTCCTCCCTAGGCTTATTCTTGTCCAATTAGGGTTTTTAACCAATCTTGTGCATCCAATAGGTTGAGTTGTGTCATTGGATTAACATTTAGGTCATTTTCGTCCTCCCTAGGCATATTCTTGTCCAATTAGGGTTTTTAACCAATCTTGTGCATCCAATAGGTGTGTTTGTGTCATTGGATGATCAATTAGGTCATTTTCGTCCTCCCTAGGCTTATTCTTGTCCAATTAGGGTTTTTAACCAATCTTGTGCATCCAACAAGTTCATTAGTGTCATTGGATGATCAATTAGGTCATTTTCTTCCTCCCTAGGCATGTTCTTGTCCAACTAGGGTTTTTAACCAATCTTGTGCATCCAATAGGTGTGTTTGTGTCATTGGATGATCAATTAGGTCATTTTCGTCCTCCCTAGGCTTATTCTTGTCCAATTAGGGCTTTTAACCAATCTTGTGCATCCAATAAGTTCATTTGTGTCATTGGATTAACATTTAGGTCATTTTCGTCTTCCCTAGGCTTATTCTTGTCCAATTACGGTTTTTAACCAATCTTCTACATCCAATAGGTGTGTTTGTGTCATTGGATGATCAATTAGGTCATTTTCGTCCTCCCTAGGCTTATTCTTGTCCAATTAGGGTTTTTAACCAATCTTATGCATCCAATAGGTGTGTTTGTGTCATTGGATAATCAATTAGGTCATTTTCGTCCTCCCTAGACTTATTCTTGTCCAATTAGGGTTTTTAACCAATCTTGTGCATCCAATAACTTTGTTTGTGTCATTAAATTAATATTTAGGTCATTTTCGTCCTCCCTAGGCATATTCTTCTCCAATTAGGGTTTTTAACCAATCTTGTTCATCCAATAAGTTCATTTGTGTCATTGGATTAACATTTAGGTCATTTTCGTCCTCCCTTGGCATATTCTTGTCCAATTACGATTTTTAACCAATCTTGTGCATCCAATAGGTGTGTTTGTGTCATAGGATGATCAATTAGGTCATTTTCGTCCTCCCTAGGCATATTCTTGTCCAACTAGGGTTTTTAACCAATCTTGTGCATCCAATAGGTGTGTTTGTGTCATTGGATGATCAATTAGGTCATTTTCGTCCTCCCTAGGCTTATTCTTGTCCAATTAGGGTTTTTAACCAATCTTGTGCATCCAATAGGTGTGTTTGTGACATTGGATGATCAATTAGGTCATTTTCGTCCTCCCTAGGCTTATTCTTTTCCAATTAGGGTTTCTAACCAATCTTGTGCATCCAACAAGTTTGTTTATGTCATTGAATTAATATTTAGGTCATTTTCGTCCTCCCTAGGCATATTCTTGTCCAATTAGGGTTTTTAACCAATCTTGTGCATCCAATAGGTGTGTTTGTGTCATTGGATGATCAATTAGGTCATTTTCGTCCTCCCTAGGCTTATTCTTGTCCAATTAGGGTTTTTAACCAATCTTGTGCATCCAATAGGTGTGTTTGTGTCATTGGATGATCAATTAGGTCATTTTCGTCCTCCCTAGGCTTATTCTTGTCCAATTAGGGTTTTTAACCAATCTTGTGCATCCAATAGGTGTGTTTGTGTCATTGGATGATCAATTTGCTCATTTTCGTCCTCCCTAGGCTTATTCTTGTCCAATTAGGGTTTTTAACCAATCTTGTGCATCCAATAAGTTTGTTTGTGTCATTGAATTAATATTTAGTTCATTTTCGTCCTCCCTAGGCATCATCTTGTCCAATTAGGGTTTTTAACCAATCTTGTGCATCCAATAGGTGTGTTTGTGTCATTGGATGATCAATTAGGTCATTTTCGTCCTCCCTAGGCTTATTCTTGTCCAATTAGGGTTTTTAACCAATCTTGTGCATCCAATAAGTTGAGTTGTGTCATTGGATTAACATTTAGGTCATTTTCGTCCTCAATAGGCTTATTCTTGTCCAATTAGGGTTTTTAACCAATCTTGTGCATTTAATAGGTGTGCTTGTGGCAATGGATGATCAATTAGGTCATTTTCGTCCTCCCTAGGCATATTCTTGTCCAATTAAGGTTTTTCACCAATCTTGTGCATCCAATAGGTGTGTTTGTGTCATTGGATGATCAATTAGGTCATTTTCATCCTCCCTAGGCTTATTCTTGTCCAATTAGGGTTTTTAACCGATCTTGTGCATCCAATAGGTGTGTCTGTGTCATTGGATGATCAATTAGGTCATTTTCGTCCTCCCTTGGCATATTCTTGTCCAATTAGGGTTTTTAACCAATCTTGTGCATCCAATAGGTGTGTTTGTGTCATTGGATGATCAATTAGGTCATTTTCGTCCTCCCTAGGCTTATTCTTGTCCAATTAGGGTTTTTAACCAATCTTGTGCATCCAATAGGTGTGTTTGTTATATTGGATGATCAATTAGGTCATTTTCGTCCTCCCTAGGCTTATTCTTGTCCAATTAGGGTTTTTAACCAATCTTGTGCATCCAATAGGTGTGTTTGTGTCATTGGATGATCAATTAGGTCATTTTCGTCCTCCCTAGGCTTATTCTTGTTGAATTAGGGTTTTTAACCAATCTTGTGCATCCAATAGGTGTGTTTGTGTCATTGGATGATCAATTAGGTCATTTTCGTCCTCCCTAGGCTTATTCTTGTCCAATTAGGGTTTTTAACCAATCTTGTGCATCTGATAAGTTTGTTTATGTCATTGAATTAATATTTAGGTCATTTTCGTCCTCCCTAGGCATATTCTTGTCCAATTAGGGTTTTTAACCAATCTTGTGCATCCAATAGGTGTGTTTGTGTCATTGGATGATCAATTAGGTCAATTTCGTCCTCCCTAGGCTTATTCTTGTCCAATTAGGGTTTTTAACCAATCTTGTGCATCCAATAGGTGTGTTTGTGTCATTGGATGATCAATTAGGTCATTTTCGTCCTTCCTAGGCATATTCTTGTCCAATTACGGTTTTTAACTAGTCTTGTGCATCCAATAGGTGTGTTTGTGTCATTGGATGATCAATTAGGTCATTTTCGTCCTCCCAATGCTTATTCTTGTCCAATTATGGTTTTTAACCAATCTTGTGCATCCAATAAGTTCATTTGTGTCATTGGATTAACATTTAGGTCATTTTCGTCCTCCCAAGGCATATTCTTCTCCAATTAGGGTTTTTAACCAATCTTGTGCATCCAATAGGTGTGTTTGTGTCATTGGATGATCAATTAGGTCATTTTCGTCCTCCCTAGGCTTATTCTTGTCCAATTAGGGTTTTTAACCAATCTTGTGCATCCAATAAGTTCATTTGTGTCATTGGATGATCAATTAGGTCATTTACGTCCTCACTAGGCTTATTCTTGTCCAATTAGGGTTTTTAACCAATCTTGTGCATCCAATAGGTGTGTTTGTGTCATTGGATGATCAATTAGGTCATTTTCGTCCTCCCTAGGCTTATTCTTGTCCAATTAGGGTTTTTAACCAATCTTGTGCATCCAATAACTTTGTTTGTGTCATCGAATTAATATTTAGGTCATTTTCATCCTCCCTAGGCATATTCTTGTCCAATTAGGGTTTTTAACCAATCTTGTGCATCCAATAGGTGTGTTTGTGTCATTGGATGATCAATTAGGTCATTTTCGTCCTCCCTAGGCTTATTCTTGTCCAATTAGGGTTTTTAACCAATCTTGTGCATCCAATAGGTGTGTTTGTGTCATTGGATGATCAATTAGGTCATTTTCGTCCTCCCTAGGCATATTCTTGTCCAAATTCGGGTTTTTAACCAATCTTGTGCATCCAATAGGTGTGTTTGGTTCATTGGATGATCAATTAGGTCATTTTCATCCTCCCTAGGCATATTCTTGTCCAATTAGGGTTTTTAACCAATCTTGTGCATCCAATAGGTGTGTTTGTGTCATTGGATGATCAATTAGGTCATTTTCGTCCTCCCTAGGCTTATTCTTGTCCAATTAGGGTTTTTAACCAATCTTGTGCATCCAATAGGTGTGTTTGTGTCATTGGATGATCAATTAGGTCATTTTCTTCCTCCCTAGGCTTATTCTTGTCCAATTAGGGTTTTTAACCAATCTTGTGCATCCAATAACTTTGTTTATGTCATTGGATGATCAATTAGGTCATTTTCGTCCTCCCTAGGCTTATTCTGGTCCAATTAGGGTTTTTAACCAATCTTGTGCATCCAAAAAGTTTCTTTATGTCATTGAATTAATATTTAGGTCATTTTCGTCCTCCCTTGGCATATTCTTGTCCAATTAGGGTTTTTAACCAATCTTGTGCATCCAATAGGTGTGTTTGTGTCATTGGATGATCAATTAGGTCATTTTCGTCCTCCCTAGGCTTATTCTTGTCCAATTAGGGTTTTTAACCAATCTTGTGCATCCAATAGGTGTGTTTGTGTCATTGGATGATCAATTAGGTCATTTTCGTCCTCCCTAGGCTTATTCTTGTCCAATTAGGGTTTTTAACCAATCTTGTGCATCCAATAGGTGTGTTTGTGTCATTGGATGATCAATTAGGTCATTTTCGTCCTTTCTATGCTTATTTTTGTCCAATTAGGGTTTTTAAGCAATCTTGTGCATCCAATAAGTTCATTTGTGTCATTGGATGATCAATTAGGTCATTTTCGTCCTCCCTAGGCATATTCTTGTCCAACTAGGGTTTCTAACCAATCTTGTGCTTCCAATAGATGTGTTTGTGTCATTGGATGATCAATTAGGTCATTTTCGTCCTCCCTAGGCTTATTCTTGTCCAATTAGGGTTTTTAACCAATCTTGTGCATCCAATAGGTGTGTTTGTGTCATTGGATGATCAATTAGGTCATTTTCGTCCTCCCTAGGCTTATTCTTGTCCAATTAGGGTTTTTAACCAATCTTGTGCATCCAATAGGTGTGTTTGTGTCATTGGATGATCAATTAGGTCATTTTCGTCCTCCCTAGGCTTATTCTTGTCCAATTAGGGTTTTTAACCAATCTTGTGCATCCAATAAGTTCATTTGTGTCATTGGATGATCAATTAGGTCATTTTCGTCCTTCCTAGGCATATTCTTGATCAACTAGGGTTTTAAACCAATCTTGTGCATCCAATAGGTGTGTTTGTGTCATTGGATGATCAATTAGGTCATTTTCGTCCTCCCTAGGCTTATTCTTGTCCAATTAGGGTTTTTAACCAATCTTGTGCATCCAATAGGTGTGTTTGTGTCATTGGATGATCAATTAGGTCATTTTCGTCCTCCCTAGGCTTATTCTTGTCCAATTAGGGTTTTTAACCAATCTTGTGCATCCAATAGGTGTGTTTGTGTCATTGGATGATCAATTAGGTCATTTTCGTCCTCCCTAGGCTTATTCTTGTCCAATTAGGGTTTTTAACCAATCTTGTGCATCCAATAGGTGTGTTTGTGTCATTGGATGATCAATTAGGTCATTTATCGTCCTCCCTAGGCTTATTCTTGTCCAATTAGGGTTTTTAACCAATCTTGTGCATCCAATAGGTTGAGTTGTGTCATTGGATTAACATTTAGGTCATTTTCGTCCTCCCTAGGCATATTCTTGTCCAATTAGGGTTTTTAACCAATCTTGTGCATCCAATAGGTGTGTTTGTGTCATTGGATGATCAATTAGGTCATTTTCGTCCTCCCTAGGCTTATTCTTGTCCAATTAGGGTTTTTAACCAATCTTGTGCATCCAACAAGTTCATTAGTGTCATTGGATGATCAATTAGGTCATTTTCTTCCTCCCTAGGCATGTTCTTGTCCAACTAGGGTTTTTAACCAATCTTGTGCATCCAATAGGTGTGTTTGTGTCATTGGATGATCAATTAGGTCATTTTCGTCCTCCCTAGGCTTATTCTTGTCCAATTAGGGCTTTTAACCAATCTTGTGCATCCAATAAGTTCATTTGTGTCATTGGATTAACATTTAGGTCATTTTCGTCTTCCCTAGGCATATTCTTGTCCAATTACGATTTTTAACCAATCTTGTGCATCCAATAGGTGTGTTTGTGTCATTGGATGATCAATTAGGTCATTTTCGTCCTTTCTATATTTATTCTTGTCCAATTAGGGTTTTTAACCAATCTTGTGCATCCAATAAGTTCATTTGTGTCATTGGATGATCAATTAGGTTATTTTCGTCCTCCCTAGGCATATTCTTGTCCAACTAGGGTTTTTAACCAATCTTGTGCTTCCAATAGGTGTGTTTGTGTCATTGGATGATCAATTAGGTCATTTTCGTCCTCGCTAGGCTTATTCTTGTCCAATTAGGGTTTTTAACCAATCTTGTGCATCCAATAGGTGTGTTTGTGTCATTGGATGATCAATTAGGTTATTTTCGTCCTCCCTAGGCTTATTCTTGTCCAATTAGGGTTTTTAACCAGTCTTGTGCATCCAATAGGTGTGTTTGTGTCATTGGATGATCAATTAGGTCATTTTCGTCCTCCCTAGGATTATTCTTGTCCAATTAGGGTTTTTAACCAATCTTGTGCATCCAATAAGTTCATTTGTGTCATTGGAT
>JBBPBR010001486.1:0-24197 GCA_037974775.1 Cicer pinnatifidum | reverse complement strand
ATTTAGGTCATTTTCGTCCTCCCTAGGCATATTCTTGTCCAATTAGGGTTTTTAACCAATCTTGTGCATCCAATAGGTGTGTTTGTGTCATTGGATGATCAATTAGGTCATTTTCGTCCTCCCTAGGCTTATTCTTTCTCAATTAGGGTTTTTAACCAATCTTGTGCATCCAATAAGTTCATTTGTGTCATTGGAATAACATTTAGGTCATTTTCGTCCTCCCTAGGCATATTCTTGTCCAATTAGGGTTTTTAACCATTCGTGTGCTTCCATTAGGTGTGTTTGTGTCATTGGATGATCAATTAGGTCATTTTCGTCCTCACTAGGCTTATTCTTGTCCAATTAGGGTTTTTAACCAATCTTGTGCATCCAATAGGTGTGTTTGTGTCATTGGATGATCAATTAGGTCATTTTCGTCCTCCCTAGGCTTATTCTTGTCCAATTAGGGTTTTTAACCAATCTTGTGCATCCAATAACTTTGATTGTCTCATTGAATTAATATTTAGGTCATTTTCGTCCTCCCTAGGCATATTCTTGTCCAATTAGGGTTTTTAACCAATCTTGTGCATCCAATAGGTGTGTTTGTGTCATTGGATGATCAATTAGGTCATTTTCGTCCACCCTAGGCTTATTCTTGTCCAATTAGGGTTTTTAACCAATCTTTTGCATCCAATAAGTTTGTTTGTGTCATTGAATTAATATTTAGGTCATTTTCGTCCTCCCTAGGCATCATCTTGTCCAATTAGGGTTTTTAACCAATCTTTTGCATCCAATAGGTGTGTTTGTGTCATTGGATGATCAATTAGGTCATTCTCGTCCTCCCTAGGCTTATTCTTGTCCAATTAGGGTTTTTAACCAATCTTGTGCATCCAATAAGTTTGTTTATGTCATTGAATTAATATTTAGGTCATTTTCGTCCTCCCTAGGCATATTCTTGTCCAATTAGGGTTTTTAACCAATCTTGTGCATCCAATAGGTGTGTTTGTGTCATTGGATGATCAATTAGGTCATTTTCGTCCTCCCTAGGCATATTCTTGTCCAATTAGGGTTTTTAACCAATCTTGTGCATCCAATAAGTTCATTTGTGTCATTGGATTAACATTTAGGTCATTTTCGTCCTCCCTAGGCATATTCTTGTCCAATTAGAGTTTTAGACCAATCTTGGGCATCCAATAGGTGTGTTTGTGTGTTTGGATGATCGATTAGGTTATTTTTGTCCTCCCTAGGCTTATTCTTGTCCAATTAGGGTTTTTAACCAATCTTGTGCATCCGATAAGTTTGTTTGTGTCATTGAATTAATATTTAGGTCATTTTCGTCCTCCCTAGGCATATTCTTGTCCAATTAGGGTTTTTAACCAATCTTGTGCATCCAATAGGTGTGTTTGTGTCATTGGATGATCAATTAGGTCATTTTCGTCCTCCCTAGGCATATTCTTGTCCAATTAGGGTTTTTAACCAATCTTGTGCATCCAATAAGTTCATTTGTGTCATTGGATGATTAATTAGGTCATTTTCGTCCTCCTAGGCATGTTCTTGTCAAATTTGGGTTTTTAACCAATCTTGTGCATGCAATAAGTTGAGTTGTGTCATTGGATTAACATTTAGGTCATTTTCGTCCTCCCTAGGCATATTCTGGTCCAATTAGGGTTTTTAACCAATCTTGTGCATCCAATAGGTGTGTTTGTGTCATTGGATGATCAATTAGGTCATTTTCGTCCTCCCTAGGCATATTCTAGTCCAATTAGGGTTTTTAACGAATCTTGTGCATCCAATTGGTGTGTTTTTGTCATTGGATGATCAATTAGGTCATTTTCGTCCTCCCTAGGCTTATTCTTGTCCAATTAGGGTTTTTAACCAATCTTGTGTATCCAATAGGTGTGTTTGTGTCATTGGCTGATCAATTAGGTTATTTTCGTCCTCCCTAGGCTTATTCTTGTCCAATTAGGGTTTTTAACCAATCTTGTGCATCCAATAAGTTGAGTTGTGTCATTGGATTAACATTTAGGTCATTTTCGTCCTCCCTAGGCATATTCTTGTCTAATTAGGGTTTTTAACCAATCTTGTGCATTCAATAAGTTTGTTTGTTTCATTGAATTAATATTTAGGTCATTTTCGTCCTCCCTAGGCATATTCTTGTCCAATTAGGGTTTTTAACCAATCTTGTGCATCCAATAGGTGTGTTTGTGTCATTGGATGATCAATTAGGTCATTTTCGTCCTCCCTAGGCATTTTCTTGTCCAATTAGGGTTTTTAACCAATCTTGTGCATCCAATAGGTGTGTTTGTGGCAATGGATGATCAATTAGGTCATTTTTGTCCACCCTAGGCTTATTCTTGTCCAATTAGGGTTTTTAACCAATCTTGTGCATCCAATAGGTGAGATTGTTGCAATGGATAATCAATTAGGTCATTTTCGTCCTCCCGAGGCTTATTCTTGTCCAATTAGTGTTTTTAACCAATCTTGTGCATCCAATAGGTGTGTTTGTGTCATTGGATGATCAATTAGGTCATTTTCGTCCCCCCTAGGCTTATTCTTGTCCAATTAGGGTTTTTAACCAATCTTGTGCATCCAATAAGTTTGTTTGTGTCATTGAATTAATATTTAGGTCATTTTCGTCCTCCCTAGGCATATTCTTGTCCAATTAGGGTTTTTAACCAATCTTGTGCATCCAATAGGAGTGTTTATCTCATTGGATGATCAATTAGGTCACTTTGATCCTCCCTAGGCTTATTCTTGTCCAATTAGGGTTTTTAACCAATCTTGTGCATCCAATAAGTTCATTTGTGTCATTGGATTAACATTTAGGTCATTTTCGTCCTCCCAAGGCATATTCTTGTCCAATTAGGGTTTTTAACCAATCTTGTGCATCCAATAGGTGTGTTTGTGTCATTGGATGACCAATTAGGTCATTTTCGTCCTGCCTAGGCTTATTCTTGTCCAATTAGGGTTTTTAACCAATCTTGTGCATCCGATAAGTTTGTTTGCGTCATTGAATTAATATTTAGGTCATTTTCGTCCTCCCTAGGCATATTCTTGTCCAATTAGGGTTTTTAACCAATCTTGTGCATCCAATAGGTGTGTTTGTGTCATTGGATGATCAATTAGGTCATTTTCGTCCTACCTAGACTTATTCTTGTCAAATTAGGGTTTTTAATCAATCTTGTGCATCCAATAACTTTGTTTGTGTCATTGAATTAATATTTAGGTCATTTTCCTCCTCCCTAGGCATATTCTTGTCCAATTAGGGTTTTTAACCAATCTTGTGCATCCAATAGGTGTGTTTGTGTCATTGGATGATCAATTAGGTCATTTTCGTCCTTCCTAGGCTTACTCTTGTCCAATTAGGGTTTTTAACCAATGTTGTGCATCCAATAAGTTCATTTGTGTCATTGGATTAACATTTAGGTCATTTTTGTCCTCCCTAGGCATATTCTTGTCCAATTAGGGTTTTTAACCAATCTTGTGCATCCAATAGGTGTGTTTGTGTCATTGGATGATCAATTAGGTCATTTTCGTCCTCCCTAGGCTTATTCTTGTCCAATTAGGGTGTTTAACAAATCTTGTGCATCCAAAATGTGTGTTTGTGTCATTGGATGATCAATTAGGTCATTTTTGTCCTCCCTAGGCTTATTCTTGTCCAATTAGGGTTTTTAACCAATCTTGTGCATCCAATAGGTGTGTTTGTGTCATTGGATGATCAATTAGGTCATTTTCGTCCTCCCTTGGCTTATTCTTGTCCAATTTGGGTTTTTAACCAATCTTGTGCATCCAATAACTTTGTTTGTGTCATTGAATTAATATTTAGGTCATTTTCCTACTCCCTAGGCATATTCTTGTCCAATTAGGGTTTTCAACCAATCTTGTGCATCCAATAGGTGTGTTGTGTCATTGGATGATCAATTAGGTCATTTTCGTCCTCCCTATGCTTATTGTCCAATTATGGTTTTTAACCAATCTTGTGCATCCAATAAGTTTGTTTGTTTCATTGAATTAATATTTAGGTCATTTTCGTCCTCCCTAGGCATATTCTTGTCCAATTAGGGTTTTTAACCAATCTTGTGCATCCAATAGGTGTGTTTGTGTCATTGGATGATCAATTAGGTCATTTTCGTCCTCCCTTGGCTTATTCTTGTCCAATTTGGGTTTTTAACCAATCTTGTGCATCCAATGAGTTCATTTGTATCATTGAATGATCAATTAGGTCATTTTCGTCCTCCCTAGGCATATTCTTGTCCAATTAGGGTTTTTAACCAATCTTGTGCATCCAATAGGTGTGTTTGTGTCATTGGATGATCAATTAGGTCATTTTCGTCCTCCCTAGGCTTATTCTTGTCCAATTAGGATTTTTAACCAATCTTGTGCATCCAATAAGTTTGTCTTTTTCATTGAATTAATATTTAGGTCATTTTCGTCCTCCCTAGGCATATTCTTGTCCAATTAGGGTTTTTAACCAATCTTGTGCATCCAATAGGTGTGTTTGTGTCATTGGATGATCAATTAGGTCATTTTCGTCCACCCTAGGCTTATTCTTGTCCAATTAGGGTTTTTAACCAATCTTGTGCATCCAATAAGTTCATTTGGGTCATTGGATTAACATTTAGGTCATTTTCGTCCTCCCTAGGCATATTCTTTTCCAATTAGGGTTTTTAACCAATCTTGTGCATCCAATAGGTGTGTTTGTGTCATTGGATGATCAATTTAGGTCATTTTCGTTCTCCCTAGGCATATTCTTGTCCAATTAGGGTTTTTAACCAATCTTGTGCATCCAATAGGTGTGTTTGTGTCATTGGATGATCAATTTAGGTCATTTTCGTTCTCCCTAGGCATATTCTTGTCCAATTAGGGTTTTTAATCAATCTTGTGCATCCAATAGGTGTGTTTGTGTCATTGGATGATCAATTAGGTCATTTTCGTCCTCCCTACGCATATTCTTGTCCAATTAGGGTTTTTAACCAATCTTGTGCATCCAATAGGTGTGTTTGTGTCATTGGATGATCAATTAGGTCATTTTCGTCCTCCCTATGCTTATTCTTGTCCAATTAGGGTTTTTAACCAATCTTGTGCATCCAATAAGTTCATTTGTGTCATTGAATTAATATTTAGGTCATTTTCGTCCTCCCTAGGCATATTCTTGTCCAATTAGGGTTTTTAACCAATCTTGTGCATCCAATAGGTGTGTTTGTGTCATTGGATGATCAATTAGGTCATTTTCGTCTTCCCTAGGCATATTCTTGTCCAACTAGGGTTTTTAAACAATCTTGTGCATCCAATAGGTGTGTTTATGTCATTGGATGATCAATTAGGTCATTTTCGTCCTCCCTATGCTTATTCTTGTCCAATTAGGGTTTTTAACCAATCTTGTGCATCCAATAAGTTCATTTGTGTCATTGAATTAATATTTAGGTCATTTTCGTCCTCCCTAGGCATATTCTTGTCCAATAACGGTTTTTAACCAATCTTGTGCATCCAATAGGTGTGTTTGTGTCATTGGATGATCAATTAGGTCATTTTCGTCCTCCCTAGGCTTATTCTTGTCCAATTAGGGTTTTTAACCAATCTTGTGCATCCAATATGTTTGTTTACGTCATTGAATTAATATTTAGGTCATTTTCGTCCTCCCTAGGCATATTCTTGTCCAATTAGGGTTTTTAACCAATCTTGTGCATCCAATAGGTGTGTTTGTGTCATTGGATGATCAATTAGGTCATTTTCGTCCTCCCTAGGCTTATTCTTGTCCAATTACGGTTTTTAACCAATCTTGTGCATCCAATAACTTTGTTTGTGTCATTGAATTAATATTTAGGTCATTTTCGTCCTCCCTGGGCATATTCTTGTCCAATTAGGGTTTTTAACAAATCTTGTGCATCCAATAGGTGTGTTTGTGTCATTGGATTAACATTTAGGTCATTTTCGTCCCTCCTATGCATATTCTTGTCCAATTAGGGTTTTTAACCAATCTTGTGCATCCAATAGGTGTGTTTGTGTCATTGGATGATCAATTAGGTCATTTTCGTCCTCCCTAGGCTTATTCTTGTCCAATTAGGGTTTTTAACCAATCTTGTGCATCCAATAACTTTGATTGTGTCATTGAATTAATATTTAGGTCATTTTCTTCCTCCCTAGGCATATTCTTGTCCAATTAGGGTTTTTAACCAATCTTGTGCATCCAATAGGTGTGTTTGTGTCATTGGATGATCAATTAGGTCATTTTCGTCCACCCTAGGCTTATTCTTGTCCAATTAGGGTTTTTAACCAATCTTGTGCATCCAATAAGTTGAGTTGTGTCATTGGATTACATTTAGATCATTTTCGTTCTCCCTACGCTTATTCTTTTCCAATTAGGGTTTTTAACCAATCTTGTGCATCCAATAGGTGTGTTTGTGTCATTGGATGATCAATTAGGTCATTTTCGTCCTCCCTAGGCATATTCTTGTCCAATTAGGGTTTTTAACCAATCTTGTGCATCCAATAGGTGTATTTGTGTCATTGGATGATCAATTAGGTCATTTTCGTCCTCCCCAGGCATATTCTTGTCCAATTAGGGTTTTTAACCAATCTTGTGCATCCAATAAGTTTGTTTGTTTCATTGAATTAATATTTAGGTCATTTTCGTCCTCCCTAGGCATATTCTTGTCCAATTAGGGTTTTTAACCAATCTTGTGCATCCAATAGGTGTGTTTGTGTCATTGGATGATCAATTAGGTCATTTTCGTCCTCCCTAGGCATATTTTTGTCCAATTAGGGTCTTTAACCAATCTTGTGCATCCAATAAGTTCATTTGTGTCATTGGATTAACATTTAGGTCATTTTCGTCCTCCCTAGGCATATTCTTGTCCAATTAGGGTTTTTAACCAATCTTGTGCTTCCAATAGGTGTGTTTGTGTCATTGGATGATCAATTAGGTCATTTTCGTCCTCCCTAGGCTTATTCTTGTTCAACTAGGGTTTTTAACCAATCTTGTGCATCCAATAACTTTGTTTGTGTCATTGAATTAATATTTAGGTCATTTTCGTCCTCCCTAGGCATATTCTTGTCCAATTAGGGTTTTTAACCAATCTTGTGCATCCAATAGGTGTGTTTGTGTCATTGGATGATCAATTAGGTCATTTTCGTCTTCCCTAGGATTATTCTTGTCCAATTAGGGTTTTTAACCAATCTTGTGCATCCAATAAGTTTGTCTGTGTCATTGAATTAATATTTAGGTCATTTTCGTCCTCCCTAGGCATATTCTTGTCCAATTAGGGTTTTTAACCAATCTTGTGCATCCAATAGGTGTGTTTGTGTCATTGGATGATCAATTAGGTCATTTTCGTCCTCCCTAGGCTTATTCTTGTCCAATTAGGGTTTTTAACCAATCTTGTGCATCCAATAACTTTGTTTGTGTCATTGAATTAATATTTAGGTCATTTTCGTCCTCCCTAGGCATATTCTTGTCCAATTAGGGTTTTTAACCAATCTTGTGCATCCAATAGGTGTGTTTGTGTCATTGGATGATCAATTAGGTCATTTTCGTTCCCCCTAGGCTTATTCTTGTCCAATTAGGGTTTTTCACCAATCTTGTGCATCCAATAACTTTGTTTGTGTCATTGAATTAATATTTAGGTCATTTTCGTCCTCCCTAGGCATATTCTTGTCCAATTAGGGTTTTTAACCAATCTTGTGCATCCAATAGGTGTGTTTGTGTCATTGGATGATCAATTAGGTCATTTTCGTCCTCCCTAGGCTTATTCTTGTCCAATTAGGGTTTTTAACCAATCTTGTGCATCCAATAACTTTGTTTGTGTCATTGAATTAATATTTAGGTCATTTTCGTCCTCCCTAGGCATATTCTTGTCCAATTAGGGTTTTTAACCAATCTTGTGCATCCAATAGGTGTGTTTGTGTCATTGGATGATCAATTAGGTCATTTTCGTCCTCCCTAGGCTTATTCTTGTCCAATTAGGGTTTTTAACCAATCTTGTTCATCCAATAGGTGTGTTTGTGTCAATGGATGATCAATTAGGTCGTTTTCGTCGTCCCTAGGCTTATTCATGTCCAATTAGGGTTTTTAACCAATCTTGTGCATCCAATAGGTGTGTTTGTGTCATTGGATGATCAATTAGGTCATTTTCGTCCTACCTAGACTTATTCTTGTCAAATTAGGGTTTTTAATCAATCTTGTGCATCCAATAACTTTGTTTGTGTCATTGAATTAATATTTAGGTCATTTTCGTCCTCCCTAGGCATATTCTTGTCCAATTAGGGTTTTTAACCAATCTTGTGCATCCAATAGGTGTGTTTGTGTCATTGGATGATCAATTAGGTCATTTTCGTCCTCCCTAGGCTTATTCTTGTCCAATTAGGGTTTTTAACCAATCTTGTGCATCCAATAAGTTCGTTCGTGTCATTGAATTAACATTTAAGTCATTTTCGTCCTCCCTAGGCAGATTCTTGTCCAATTAAGGTTTTTAACCAATCTTGTGCATCCAATAGGTGTGTTTGTGTCATTGGATGATCAATTAGGTCATTTTCTTCCTCCCAAGGCTTATTCTTGTCCAATTTGGGTTTTTAACCAATCTTGTGCATCCAATAAGTTCATTTGTGTAATTGGAATATCAATTAGCTCATTTTCGTCCTCCCTAGGCATATTCTTGTCCAATTAGGGTTTTTAACCAATCTTGTGCATCCAATAGGTGTGTTTGTGTCATTGGACGATCAATTAGGTCATTTTCGTCCTCCCTAGGCTTATTCTTGTCCAATTAGGGTTTTTAACCAATCTTGTGCATCTAATAGGTGTGTTTGTGTCATTGGATGATCAATTAGGTCATTTTCGTCGTCCCTAGGCTTATTCTTGTCAAATTAGGGTTTTTTTAACCAATCTTGTGCATCCGATAAGTTTGTTTGTGTCATTGAATTAATATTTAGGTCATTTTCGTCCTCCCTAGGCATATTCTTGTCCAATTAGGGTTTTTAACCAATCTTGTGCATCCAATAGGTGTGTTTGTGTCATT
Organism: Cicer pinnatifidum; assembly: GCA_037974775.1. Lineage (NCBI taxonomy): Eukaryota > Viridiplantae > Streptophyta > Magnoliopsida > Fabales > Fabaceae > Cicer > Cicer pinnatifidum. Next base: position 15,207 of record JBBPBR010001486.1, on the reverse strand, counting down.
GGATGATCAATTAGGTCATTTTCGTTCTCCCTAGGCTTATTCTTGTCCAATTAGGGTTTTTAACCAATCTTGTGCATCCAATAAGTTGAGTTGTGTCATTGGATTAACATTTAGGTCATTTTTGTAATCCCTAGGCTTATTCTTGTCAAATTAGGTTTTTTAACCAATCTTGTGCATCCAATAGGTGTGTTTGTGTCATTGTATGATCAATTAGGTCAATTTCGTCCTCCATAGGCTTATTCTTGTCCAATTAGAGTTTTTAACCAATCTTGTGCATCCAATAAGTTGAGTTGTGTCATTGGATTAACATTTAGGTCATTTTCGTCCTCCCTAGGCTTATTCTTGTCCAATTAGGGTTTTTAACCAATCTTGTGCATCCAATAAGTTCATTTGTGTCATTGGATTAACATTTAGGTCATTTTCGTCCTCCCTAGGCATATTCTTGTCCAATTAGGGTTTTTTATCAATCTTGTGCTTCCAATAGGTGTGTCTGTGTCATTGGATGATCAATTAGGTCATTTTCGTCCTCCCTAGGCTTATTCTTCTCCAATTAGGGTTTTTAACCAATCTTGTGCATCCAATAAGTTTGTTTGTTTCATTGAATTAATATTTAGGTCATTTTCGTCCTCCCTAGGCATATTCTTGTCCAATTAGGGTTTTTAACCAATCTTGTGCATCCAATAGGTGTGTTTGTGTCATTGGATGATCAATTAGGTCATTTTCGTCCTCCCTAGGCTTATTCTTGTCCAATTAGGGTTTTTAACTAATCTTGTGGATCCGATAAGTTTGTTTGTGTCATTGAATTAATATTTAGGTCATTTTCGTCCTCCCTTGGCATATTCTTGTCGAATTAGGGTTTTTAACCAATCTTGTGCATCCAATAGGTGTGTTTGTGTCATTGGATGATCAATTAGGTCATTTTCGTCCTCCCTAGGCTTATTCTTGTCCAATTAGGGTTTTTAACCAATCTTGTGCATCCAATAGGTGTGTATGTGTCATTGGATGATCAACTAGGTCATTTTCGTCCTCCCTAGGCTTATTCTTGTCCAATTAGGGTTTTTAATCAATCTTGTGCATCAAATAAGTATGTTTGTGTCATTGAATTAATATTTAGGTCATTTTCGTCCTCCCTAGGCATATTCTTGTCCAATTAGGGTTTTTAACCAATCTTGTGCATCCAATAGGTGTGTTTGTGTCATTGGATGATCAATTAGGTCATTTTCGTCCTCCCTAGGCTTATTCTTGTCCAATTAGGGTTTTTAACCAATCTTGTGAATCGAATTACTTTGTTTGTGTCATTGAATTAATATTTAGGTCATTTTCGTCCTCCCTAGGCATATTCTTGTCCAATTAGGGTTTTTAACCAATCTTGTGCATCCAATAGGTGTGTTTGTGTCATTGGATGATCAATTAGGTCATTTTCGCCCTCCCTAGGCTTATTCTTGTCCAATTAAGGTTTTTAACCAATCTTTTGCATCCAATACGTTCATTTGTGTCGTTGGATTAACATTTAGGTCATTTTCGTCCTTCCTAGGCATATTCTTATCCAATTAGGGTTTTTAACCAATCTTGTGCTTCCAATAGGTGTGTTTGTGTCATTTGATGATCAATTAGGTCATTTTCGTCCTCCCTAGGCTTATTCTTGTCCAATTAGGGTTTTTAACCAATCTTGTGCATCCAACAAGTTTGTTTATGTCATTGAATTAATATTTAGGTCATTTTCGTCCTCCCTAGGCATATTCTTGTCCAATTAGGGTTTTTAACCAATCTTGTGCATCCAATAGGTGTGTTTGTGTCATTGGATGATCAATTAGGTCATTTTCTTCCTACCTAGACTTATTCTTGTCAAATTAGGGTTTTTAATCAATCTTGTGCATCCAATAACTTTGTTTGTGTCATTGAATTAATATTTAGGTCATTTTCGTCCTCCCTAGGCATATTCTTGTCCAATTAGGGTTTTTAACCAATCTTGTGCATCCAATAGGTGTGTTTGTGTCATTGGATGATCAATTAGGTCATTTTCGTCCTCCCTAAGCTTATTCTTGTCCAATTAGGGTTTTTAACAAATCTTGTGCATCCAATAAGTTCATTTGTGTCATTGGATGATCAATTAGGTCATTTTCGTCCTCCCTAGGCTTATTCTTGTCCAATTAGGGTTTTTAACCAATCTTGTGCATCCAATAGGTGTGTTTGTGTCATTGGATGATCAATTAGGTCATTTCCGTCCTCCCTTGACTAATTCTTGTCAAATTAGGGTTTTTAACCAATCTTGTGCATCCAATAACTTTGTTTGTGTCATTGAATTAATATTTAGGTCATTTTCGTCCTCCCTAGGCATATTCTTGTCCAATTAGGGTTTTTAACCAATCTTGTGCATCCAATAGGTGTGTTTGTGTCATTGGATGATCAATTAGGTCATTTTCGTCCTCCCTAGACTTATTCTTGTCCAATTAGGGTTTTTAACCAATCTTGTGCATCCAATTACTTTGTTTATGTCATTGAATTAATATTTAGGTCATTTTCGTCCTCCCTAGGTATATTCTTGTCCAATTAAGGTTTTTAAGCAATCTTGTGCATCCAATAGGTGTGTTTGTGTCATTGGATGATCAATTAGGTCATTTTCGTCCTCCCTAGGCTTATTCTTGTCCAATTAGGGTTTTTAACCAATCTTATGCATCCAATAGGTGTGTTTGTGTCATTGGATAATCAATTAGGTCATTTTCGTCCTCCCTAGACTTATTCTTGTCCAATTAGGGTTTTTAACCAATCTTGTGCATCCAATAACTTTGTTTGTGTCATTAAATTAATATTTAGGTCATTTTCGTCCTCCCTAGGCATATTCTTCTCCAATTAGGGTTTTTAACCAATCTTGTTCATCCAATAAGTTCATTTGTGTCATTGGATTAACATTTAGGTCATTTTCGTCCTCCCTTGGCATATTCTTGTCCAATTACGATTTTTAACCAATCTTGTGCATCCAATAGGTGTGTTTGTGTCATAGGATGATCAATTAGGTCATTTTCGTCCTCCCTAGGCATATTCTTGTCCAACTAGGGTTTTAAACCAATCTTGTGCATCCAATAGGTGTGTTTGTGTCACTGGATGATCAATTAGGTCATTTTTGTCCTCCCTAGGCTTATTCTTGTCCAATTAGGGTTTTTAACCAATCTTGTGCATCCAATAGGTGTGTTTGTGTCATTGGATGATCAATTAGGTCATTTTCGTCCTCCCTAGGCTTATTCTTGTCCAATTAGGGTCTTTAACCAATCTTGTGCATCCAAAAAGTTTGTTTGTTTCATTGAATTAATATTTAGGTCATTTTCGTCCTCCCTAGGCATATTCTTGTCCAATTAGGGTTTTTAACCAATCTTGTGCATCCAATAGGTGTGTTTGTGTCATTGGATGATCAATTAGGTCATTTTCGTCCTCCCTAGGCATATTCTTGTCCAATTAGGGTTTTTAACCTATCTTGTGCATCCAATTGGTGTGTTTGTGTCATTGGATGATCAATTAGGTCATTTTCGTCCTCCCTATGCTTATTCTTGTCCAATTAGGGTTTTTAACCAATCTTGTGCATCCGATAAGTTGAGTTGTGTCATTGGATTAACATTTAGGTCATTTTCGTCCTCCCTAGGCATATTCTTGTCCAATTAGGGTTTTTAACCAATCTTGTGCATCCAATAGGTGTGTTTGTGTCATTGGATGATCAATTTGGTCATTTTCGTCCTCCCTATGCTTATTCTTGTCCAATTAGGGTTTTTAACCAATCTTGTGCATCCAATAGGTGTGTTTGTGTCATTGGATGATCAATTAGGTCATTTTTGTCCTCCCTAGGCTTATTCTTGTCCAATTAGGGTTTTTAACCAATCTTGTGCATCCAATAGGTGTGTTTGTGTCATTGGATGATCAATTAGGTCATTTTCGTCCTCCCTAGGCTTATTCTTGTCCAATTAGGGTTTTTAACCAATCTTGTGCATCCAATAAGTTTGTTTGTGTCATTGAATTAATATTTAGGTCATTTTCGTCCTCCCTAGGCATATTCTTGTCCAATTGGGGTTTTTAACCAATCTTGTGCATCCAATAGGTGTGTTTGTGTCATTGGATGATCAATTAGGTCATTTTCGTCCACCCTAGGCTTATTCTTGTCCAATTAGGGTTTTTAACCAATCTTGTGCATCCAATAACTTTGTTTGTGTCGTTGAATTAATATTTAGGTCATTTTCGTCCTCCCTAGGCTTATTCTTGTCCAATTAGGGTTTTTAACCAATCTTGTGCATCCAATAAGTTCATTTGTGTCATTGGATGATCAATTAGGTCATTTTCGTCCTCCCTAGGCTTATTCTTGTCCAATTTGAGTTTTTAACCAATCTTGTGCATCCAATAGGTGTGTTTGTGTCATTGGATGATCAATTAGGTCATTTTCGTCCTCCCTAGGCTTATTCTTGTCCAATTAGGGTTTTTAACCAATCTTGTGCATCCAATAGGTGTGTTTGTGTCATTGGATGATCAATTAGGTCATTTTCGTCCTCCCTAGGCTTATTCTTGTCCAATTAGGGTTTTTAACCAATCTTGTGCATCCAATAGGTGTGTTTGTGTGATTGGATGATCAATTAGGTCATTTTCGTACTCCCTAGGCTTATTCTTGTCCAATTAGGGTTTTTAACAAATCTTGTGCATCCAATAAGTTCATTTGTGTCATTGGATTATCAATTAGGTCATTTTCGTCCTCCCTAGGCATATTCTTGTCCAACTAGGGTTTTTAACCAATCTTGTGCATCCAATAGGTGTGTTTGTGTCATTGGATGATCAATTAGGTTATTTTCGTCCTCCCTAGGCTTATTCTTGCCCAATTAGGGTGTTTAACCAATCTTGTACATCCAATAAGTTGAGTTGTGTCATTGGATTAACATTTAGGTCGTTTTCGTCCTCCCTAGGCATATTCTTGTCCAATTAGGGTTTTTAACCAATCTTGTGCATCCAATAGGTGTGTTTGTGTCATTGGATGATCAATTAGGTCATTTTCGTCCTCCCTAGGCTTATTCTTGTCCAATTAGGGTTTTTAACCAATCTTGTGCATCCAATAAGTACATTTGTGTCATGGGATTATCAATTAGGTCATTTTCGTCCTCCCTAGGCATATTCTTGTCCAACTAGGGTTTTTAACCAATCTTGTGCATCCAATAGGTGTGTTTGTGTCATTGGATGATCAATTAGGTCATTTTCGTCCTCCCTAGGCTTATTCTTGTCCAATTAGGGTTTTTAACCAATCTTGTGAATCCAATAGGTGAGTTTGTGTCATTGGATGATCAATTAGGTCATTTTCGTCCTACGTAGGCTTATTCTTGTCCAATTACGGTTTTTAACCAATCTTGTGCATCCAATAGGTGCGTTTGTGTCATTGGATGATCAATTAGGTCATTTTTGTCCTCCCTAGGCTTATTCTTGTCCAATTAGGGTTTTTAACCAATCTTGTGCATCCAATAGGTGTGTTTGTGTCATTGGATGATCAATTAGGTCATTTTCGTCCTCCCTAGGCTTATTCTTGTCCAATTAGGGTTTTTAACTAATCTTGTGCGTCCAATAAGTTCATTTGTGTCATTGGATGATCAATTAGGTCATTTTCGTCCTCCCTAGGCATATTCTTGTACAACTAGGGTTTATAACCAATCTTGTGCATCCAATAAGTTCATTTGTGTCATTGGATGACCAATTAGGTCATTTTTGTCCTCCCTAGGCATATTCTTGTCCAACTAGGGTTTTTGACCAATCTTGTGCATCCAATAGGTGTGTTTGTGTCATTGGATGATCAATTATGTCATTTTCATCCTCCCTAGGCTTATTCTTGTCCAATTAGGGTTTTTAACCAATCTTGTGCATCCAATAGGTGTGTTTGTGTCATTGGATGATCAATTAGGTCATTTTCGTCCTACCTAGGCTTATTCTTGTCCAATTAGGGTTTTTAACCAATCTTGTGCATCCAATAGGTGTGTTTGTGTCATTGGATGATCAATTAGGTCATTTTTGTCCTCCCTAGGCTTATTCTTGTCCAATTAGGGTTTTTAACCAATCTTGTGCATCCAATAGGTGTGTTTGTGTCATTGGATGATCAATTAGGTCATTTTCGTCCTCCCTAGGCTTATTCTTGTCCAATTAGGGTTTTTAACCAATCTTGTGCATCCAATAGGTGTGTTTATGTCATTGGATGATCAATTAGGTCATTTTCGTCCTCCCTAGGCTTATTCTTGTCCAGTTAGGGTTTTTAACAAATCTTGTGCATCCAATAAGTTCATTTGTGTCATTGGATGATCAATTAGGTCATTTTCGTCCTCCCTAGGTATATTCTTGTACAACTAGGGTTTTTAACCAATCTTGTGCATCCAATAAGTACATTTGTGTCATTGGATGATCAATTAGGTCATTTTCGTCCTCCCTAGGCATATTCTTGTCCAACTAGGGTTTTTAACCAATCTTGTGCATCCAATAGGTGTGTTTGTGTCATTGGATGATCAATTAGGTCATTTTCGTCCTCCCTAGGCTTATTCTTGTCCAATTAGGGTTTTTAACCAATATTGTGTATCCAATAACTTTGTTTGTATCATTGAATTAATATTTAGGTCATTTTCGTCCTCCCTAGGCATATTCTTGTCCAATTAGGGTTTTTAACCAATCTTGTGCATCCAATAGGTGTGTTTGTGTCATTGGATGATCAATTAGGTCATTTTCGTCCTCCCTAGGCTTATTCTTGTCCAATTAGGGTTTTTAACCAATCTTGTGCATCCAATAACTTTGTTTGTGTCGTTGAATTAATATTTAGGTCATTTTCGTCCTCCCTAGGCTTATTCTTGTCCAATTAAGGTTTTTAACCAATCTTGAGCATCCAATAACTTTGTTTGTGTCATTGAATTAATATTTAGGTCATTTTCGTCCTCCCTAGGCATATTCTTGTCCAATTAGGGTTTTTAACCAATCTTGTGCATCCAATAGGTGTGTTTGTGTCATTGGATGATCAATTAGGTCATTTTCGTCCTCCCTAGGCTTATTCTTGTCCAATTAGGGTTTTTAACCAATCTTGTGCATCCAATAAGTTCATTTGTGTCATTGGATTAACATTTAGGTCATTTTCGTCCTCCCTAGGCATATTCTTGTCCAATTAGGGTTTTTATCCAATCTTGTGCATCCAATAAGTTCATTTGTGTTATTGGATTAACATTTAGGTCATTTTCATCCTCCCTAGGCATATTCTTGACCAATTAGGGTATTTAACAAATCTTGTGCATCCAATAAGTTAGTTTGTGTCATTGAATTAATATCTAGGTCATTTTCGTCCTCCCTAGGCATATTCTTGTCCAATTAGGGTTTTTAACCAATCTTGTGCATTCAATAGGTGTGTTTGTGTCATTGGATAATCAATTAGGTCATTTTCGTCCTCCCTAGGCTTATTCTTGTCCAATTAGGGTTTTTAACCAATCTTGTGCATCCAATAACTTTGTTTGTGTCATTGAATTAACATTTAGGTCATTTTCGTCCTCCCTAGGCATATTCTTGCCCAATTAGGGTTTTTAACCAATCTTGTGCATCCAATAGGTGTGTTTGTGTCATTTGATGATCAATTAGGTCATTTTCGTCCTCCCTAGGCTTATTCTTGTCCAATTAGGGTTTTTAACCAATCTTATGCATCCAATATGTTTGTTTGTTTCATTGAATTAATATTTAGGTCATTTTCGTCCTCCCTAGGCATATTCTTGTCCAATTAGGGTTTTTAACCAATCTTGTGCATCCAATAGGTGTGTTTGTGTCATTGGATGATCAATTAGGTCATTTTCGTCCTCCCTAGGCTTATTCTTGTCCAATTAGGGTTTTTAACCAATCTTGTGCTTCCAATAGGTGTATTTGTGTCATTGGATGATCAATTAGGTCATTCTCGTCCTCCCTAGGCTTATTAATGTCCAATTAGGGTTTTTAACCAATTTTGTGCATCCAATGAGTTTGTTTGTGTCACTGAATTAATATTTAGATCATTTTCGTCCTCCCTAGGCATATTCTTGTCCAATTAGGGTTCTTAACCAATCTTGTGCATCCAATAGGTGTGTTTGTTTCACTGGATGATCAATTAGGTCATTTTCGTCCTCCCTAGGCATATTCTTGTCCAATTAGGGTTTTTAACCAATCTTGTGCATCCAATAGGTGTGTTTGTGTCATTGGATGATCAATTAGGTCATTTTCGTCCTCCCTAGGCTTATTCTTGTCCAATTAGGGTTTTTAACCAATCTTGTGCTTCCAATAGGTGTATTTGTGTCATTGGATGATCAATTAGGTCATTCTCGTCCTCCCTAGGCTTATTAATGTCCAATTAGGGTTTTTAACCAATCTTGTGCATCCAATGAGTTTGTTTGTGTCACTGAATTAATATTTAGATCATTTTCGTCCTCCCTAGGCATATTCTTGTCCAATTAGGGTTTCTAACCAATCTTGTGCGTCCAATAGGTGTGTTTGTGTCATTGGATGATCAATTAGGTCATTTTCGTCCTCCCTAGGCATATTCTTGTCCAATTAGGGTTTTTAACCAATCTTGTGCATCCAATAGGTGTGTTTGTGTCATTGGATGATCAATTAGGTCATTTTCGTCCTCCCTAGGCTTATTCTTGTCCAATTAGGGTTTTTAACCAATCTTGTGCATCCAATAAGTTTAGTTGTGTCATTGGATGATCAATTAGGTCATTTTCGTCCTCCCTAGGCATATTCTTGTCCAATTAGGGTTTTTAACCAATCTTGTGCATCCAATAGGTGTGTTTGTGTCATTGGATGATCAATTAGGTCATTTTCGTCCTCCCTAGGCTTATTCTTGTCAATTTAGGGTTTTTAACCAATCTTGTGCATCCATTAGGTGTGTTTGTGGCAATGGATGATCAATTAGGTCATTTTCTTCCGCCCTAGGCTTATTCTAGTCAAATTAGGGTTTTTAACCAATCTTGTGCATCCAATAGGTGTGTTTGTGTCATTGGATGATCAATTAGGTCATTTTCGTCCTCCCTAGGCTTATTCTTGTCCAATTAGGGTTTTTAACCAATCTTGTGCATCCAATAAGTTCATTTGTGTCATTGGATTAACATTTAGGTCATTTTCGTCCTCAATAGGCATATTCTTGTCCAATTAGGGTTTTTAACCAATCTTGTGCATCCAATAGGTGTGTTTGTGGCAATGGATGACCAATTAGGTCATTTTCGTCCTCCCTAGGCTTATTCTTGTCCAATTAGGGTTTTTAACCAATCTTGTGCATCCAATAGGTGTGTTTGTGTCATTGGATGATCAATTAGGTCATTTTCGTCCTCCCTAGGCTTATTCTTGTCCAATTAGGGTTTTTAACCAATCTTGTGCATCCAATAGGTGTGTTTGTGTCATTGGATGATCAATTAGGTCATTTTCATCCTACCTACACTTATTCTTGTCAAATTAGGGTTTTTAATCAATCTTGTGCATCCAATAACTTTGTTTGTGTCATTGAATTAATATTTAGGTCATTTTCGTCCTCCCTAGGCATATTCTTGTCCAATTAGGGTTTTTAACCAATCTTGTGCATCCAATAGGTGTGTTTGTGTCATTGGATGATCAATTAGGTCATTTTCGTCCTCCCTAGGCTTATTCTTGTCCAATTAGGGTTTTTAACCAATCTTGTGCATCCAATAGGTGTGTTTGTGTCATTGGATGATCAATTAGGTCATTTTCGTCCTCCCTAGGCTTATTCTTGTCCAATTAGGGTTTTTAACCAATCTTTGCATCCAATAACTTTGTTTGTGTCATTGAATTAATATTTAGGTCATTTTCGTCCTCCCTAGGCATATTCTTGTCCAATTAGGGTTTTTAACCAATCTTGTGCATCCAATAGGTGTGTTTGTGTCATTGGATGATCAATTAGGTCATTTTCGTCCTCCCTAGGCTTATTCTTGTCCAATTAGGGTTTTTAACCAATCTTGTGCATCCAATAGGTGTGTTTGTGTCATTGGATGATCAATTACGTCATTTTCGTCCTCCCTAGGCTTATTCTTGCCCAATAGGGTTTTTAACCAATCTTGTGCATCCAATAAGTTGAGTTGTGTCATTGGATTAATATTTAGGTCATTTTCGTCCTCCCTAGGCTTATTCTTGTCCAATTAGGGTTTTTAACCAATCTTGTGCATCCAATAGGTGTGTTTGTGTCATTGGATGATCAATTAGGTCATTTTCGTCCTCCCTAGGCTTATTCTTGTCCAATTAGGGTTTTTAACCAATCTTGTGCATCCAATAAGTGTGTTTGTGTCATTGGATGATCAATTAGGTCATTTTCGTCCTCCCTAGGCTTATTCTTGTCCAATTAGGGTTTTTAACCAATCTTGTGCCTCAAATAAGTTTGTTTGAGTCATTGAATTAATATTTAGGTCATTTTCGTCCTCCCTAGGCATATTCTTGTCCAATTAGGGTTTTTAACCAATCTTGTGCATCCAATAGGTGTGTTTGTGTCATTGGATGATCAATTAGGTCATTTTCGTCCTCCCTAGGCTTATTTGTGTCCAATTAGGGTTTTTAACCAATCTTGTGCATCCAATAGGTGAGTTTGTGTCATTGGATTAACATTTAGGTCATTTTCGTCCTCCCTAGGCTTATTCTTGTTCAATTAGGGTTTTTAACCAATCTTGTGCATCCAATAACTTTGTTTGTGTCATTGAATTAATATTTAGGTCATTTTCCTCCTCCCTAGGCATATTCTTTTCCAATTAGGGTTTTTAACCAATCTTGTGCATCCAATAGGTGTGTTTGTGTCATTGGATGATCAATTAGGTCATTTTCGTCCTCCCTAGGCTTATTCTTGTCCAATTAGGGTTTTTAACCAATCTTGTGCATCCAATAAGTTCATTTGTGTCGTTGGATTAACATTTAGGTCATTTTCGTCCTCCCTAGGCATATTTTTGTCCAATTAGGGTTTTTAACCAATCTTGTGCTTCCAATAGGTGTGTTTGTATCATTGGATGATCAATTAGGTCATTTTCGTCCTCCCTAGTCTTATTCTTGTCCAATTAGGGTTTTTAACCAATCTTGTGCATCCAATAATTTTGTTTATGTCATTGAATTAATATTTAGGTCATTTTCGTCCTCCCTAGGCATATTCTTGTCCAATTAGGGTTATTAATCAGTCTTGTGCATCCAATAGGTGTGTTTGTGTCATTGGATGATCAATTAGGACATTTTCGTCCCCCCAAGGCTTATTCTTGTCCAATTTGGGTTTTTAACCAATCTTGTGCATCCAATAAGTTCATTTGTGTCATTGGATTAACATTTAGGTGATTTTCGTCCTCCCTAGGCATATTCTTGTCCAATTAGGGTTTTTAACCAATCTTGTGCATCCAATAGGTGTGTTTGTGTCATTGGATGATCAATTAGGTCATTTTCGTCCTCCCTAGGCTTATTCTTGTCCAATTAGGGTTTTTAACCAATCTTGGGCATCCAATAAGTTCATTTGTGTCATTGGATGATCAATTAGGTCTTTTTCGTCCTCCCTAGGCAAATTCTTGTCCAACTAGGGTTTTTAACCAATCTTGTGCTTCCAATAGGTGTGTTTGTGTCATTGGATGATCCATTAGGTCATTTTCATCCTCACTAGGCTTATTCTTGTCCAATTAGGGTTTTTAACCAATCTTGTGCATCCAATAAGTTCATTTGTGTTATTGGATGATCAATTAGGTCATTTTCGTGCTCCCTAGACTTATTCTTGTCCAATTAGGGTTTTTAACCAATCTTGTGCATCCAATAACTTGGTTTGTGTCATTGAATTAATATTTAGGTCATTTTCGTCCTCCCTAGGCATATTCTTGTCCAATTAGGGTTTTTAACCAATCTTGTGCATCCAATAGGTGTGTTTGTGTCATTGGATGATCAATTAGGTCATTTTCGTCCTCCCTAGGCTTATTCTTGTCCAATTAGGGTTTTTAACCAATCTTGTGCATCCAATAACTTTGTTTGTGTCATTGAATTAATATTTAGGTCATTTTCGTCCTCCCTAGGCATATTCTTGTCCAATTAGGGTTTTTAACCAATCTTGTGCATCCAATAGGTGTGTTTGTGTCATTGGATGATCAATTAGGTCATTTTCGTTCCCCCTAGGCTTATTCTTGTCCAATTAGGGTTTTTCACCAATCTTGTGCATCCAATAACTTTGTTTGTGTCATTGAATTAATATTTAGGTCATTTTCGTCCTCCCTAGGCATATTCTTGTCCAATTAGGGTTTTTAACCAATCTTGTGCATCCAATAGGTGTGTTTGTGTCATTGGATGATCAATTAGGTCATTTTCGTCCTCCCTAGGCTTATTCTTGTCCAATTAGGGTTTTTAACCAATCTTGTGCATCCAATAACTTTGTTTGTGTCATTGAATTAATATTTAGGTCATTTTCGTCCTCCCTAGGCATATTCTTGTCCAATTAGGGTTTTTAACCAATCTTGTGCATCCAATAGGTGTGTTTGTGTCATTGGATGATCAATTAGGTCATTTTCGTCCTCCCTAGGCTTATTCTTGTCCAATTAGGGTTTTTAACCAATCTTGTTCATCCAATAGGTGTGTTTGTGTCAATGGATGATCAATTAGGTCGTTTTCGTCGTCCCTAGGCTTATTCATGTCCAATTAGGGTTTTTAACCAATCTTGTGCATCCAATAGGTGTGTTTGTGTCATTGGATGATCAATTAGGTCATTTTCGTCCTACCTAGACTTATTCTTGTCAAATTAGGGTTTTTAATCAATCTTGTGCATCCAATAACTTTGTTTGTGTCATTGAATTAATATTTAGGTCATTTTCGTCCTCCCTAGGCATATTCTTGTCCAATTAGGGTTTTTAACCAATCTTGTGCATCCAATAGGTGTGTTTGTGTCATTGGATGATCAATTAGGTCATTTTCGTCCTCCCTAGGCTTATTCTTGTCCAATTAGGGTTTTTAACCAATCTTGTGCATCCAATAAGTTCATTTGTGTCATTGGATTAACATTTAGTTCATTTTCGTCCTCCCTAGGCATATTATTGTCCAATTAGGGTTTTTAACCAATCTTGTGCATCCAATAGGTGTGTTTGTGTCATTGGATTAACATTTAGGTCATTTTCGTCCTCCCTAGACATATTCTTGTCCAATTAGGGTTTTTAACCAATCTTGTGCATCCAATAGGTGGGTTTGTGTCATTGGATGATCAATTAAGTTATTTTCATCCTCCCTAGGCTTATTCTTGTCCAATTAGGGTTTTTAACCAATCTTGTGCATCCAATAGGTGTGTTTGTGTCATTGGATGATCAATTAGGTCATTTTCGTCCTCCCTAGGCTTATTCTTGTCCAATTAGGGTTTTTAACCAATCTTGTGCATCCAATAAGTTCATTTGTGTCATTGGATGATCAATTAGGTCATTTTCGTCCTCCTTAGGCTTATTCTTGTCCAATTAGGGTTCTTAACCAATCTTGTGCTTCCAATAGGTGTGTTTGTGTCATTGGATGATCAATTAGGTCATTTTCGTTCTCCCTAGGCTTATTCTTGTTGAATTAGGGTTTTTAACCAATCTTGTGCATCCAATAAGTTCATTTGTATTATTGGATTAACATTTAGGTCATATTCGTCCTCCCTAGGCATATTCTTGTCCAATTAGGGTTTTTAACCAAACTTTTGCATCCAATAGGTGTGTTTGTGTCATTCGATGATCAATTAGGTCATTTTCGTCCTCCCTAGGCATATTCTTGTCCAATTAGGGTTTTTAACCAATCTTGTGCATCCAATAGGTGTGTTTGTATCATTGGATGATCAATTAGGTCATTTTCGTCCTCCCTAGGCTTATTCTTGTCCAATTAGGGTTTTTAACCAATCTTGTGCATCCAATAGGTGTGTTTGTGTCATTGGATGATCAATTAGGTCATTTTCGTCCTCCCTAGGCTTATTCTTGTCCAATTAGGGTTTTTAACCAGTCTTGTGCATCCAATAACTTTGTTTGTGTCATTGAATTAATATTTAGGTCATTTTCGTTTTCCCTAGGCATATTCTTGTCGAATTAGGGTTTTTAACCAATCTTGTGCATCCAATAGGTGTGTTTGTGTCATTGGATGATCAATTAGGTCATTTTCTTCCTCCCTATGCATATTCTTGTCCAACTAGGGTTTTAAACCAATCTTGTGCATCCAATAGGTGTGTTTGTGTCATTGGATGATCAATTAGGTCATTTTCGTACTCCCTAGGCTTATTCTTGTCCAATTAGGGTTTTTAACCAATCTTGTGCATCCAATAGGTGTGTTTGTGTCATTGGATGATCAATTAGGTCATTTTCGTCCTCCCTAGGCTTATTCTTGTCCATTTAGGGTTTTTAACCAATCTTGTGCATCGAATAACTTTGTTTATGTCACTGAATTAATATTTAGGTCATTTTCGTCCTCCCAAGGCATATTCTAGTCCAATTAGGGTTTTTAACCGATCTTGTGCATCCAATAGGTGTGTTTGTGTCATTGGATGATCAATTAGGTCATTTTCGTCCTCCCTAGGCTTATTCTTGTCCAATTAGGTTTTTTAACCAATCTTGTGCATCCAATAAGTTCATTTGTGTCATTGGATTAACAATTAGGTCATTTTCGTCCTCCCTAGACATATTCTTGTCAAATTAGGGTTCTTAACCAATCTTGTGCTTCCAATAGGTGTGTTTGTGTCATTGGATGATCAATTAGGTCATTTTCGTTCTCCCTAGGCTTATTCTTGTCGAATTAGGGTTTTTAACCAATCTTGTGCATCCAATAAGTTCATTTGTGTTATTGGATTAACATTAAGGTCATATTCGTCCTCCCTAGGCATTTTCTTGTCCAATTAGGGTTTTTAACCAAACTTTTGCATCCAATAGGTGTGTTTGTGTCATTCGATGATCAATTAGGTCATTTTCGTCCTCCCTAGGCATATTCTTGTCCAATTAGGGTTTTTAACCAATCTTGTGCATCCAATAGGTGTGTTTGTGTCATTGGATGATCAATTAGGTCATTTTCGTCCTCCCTAGGCTTATTCTTGTCCAAATAGGGTTTTTAACCAGTCTTGTGCATCCAAAAAATTTGTTTTTGTCATTGAATTAATATTTAGGTCATTTTCGTCCTCCCTAGGCATATTCTTGTCCAATTAGGGTTTTTAACCAATCTTGTGCATCCAATAGGTGTGTTTGTGTCATTGGATGATCA
>JBBPBR010001485.1:59312-119202 GCA_037974775.1 Cicer pinnatifidum | reverse complement strand
TTGGACAAGAATATGCCTAGGGAGGACGAAAATGACCTAAATATTAATTCAATGACACAAACAAACTTATTGGATGCACAAGATTGGGTCAAAACCCTAATTGGACAATAATAAGCCTTGGGAGGACGGAAATGACCTAAATGTTAATCCAATGACACAAACACACCTATTGGATGCACAAGATTGGTTAAAAACCCTAATTGGACAAGAATAAGGCTAGGGAGGATGAAAATGACCTAATTGATCATCCAATGACACAAACACACCTATTGGATGCACAAGATTGGTTAAAAACCATAATTGGACAAATATAAGCCTAGGGAGGACGAAAATGACCTAATTGATCATCCAAAGACACAAACACACCTATTGGATACACAAGATTGGTTAAAAACCCTAGTTGGACAAGAATATGCCTAGGGAGGACGAAAATGACCTAATTGATCATCCAATGACACAAACGAACTTATTGGATGCACAAGATTGGTTAAAAACCCTAATTGGACAAGAATAAGCCTAGGGAGGACGAAAATGACCTAATTGATCATCCAATGACACAAACACACCTATTGGATGCACAAGATTGGTTAAAAACCCTAATTGGACAAGAATAAGCCTAGGGAGGACAACAATGACCTAATTGATCATCCAATGACACAAACACACCTATTGGATGCACAAGAATGGTTAAAAACCCTAATTGGACAAGAATAAGCCTAGGGAGGACGAAAATGACCTAATTGATCATCCAATGACACAAACACACCTATTGGATGCACAAGATTGGTTAAAAACCCTAATTGGACAAGAATAAGCCTAGGGAGGACGAAAATGACCTAATTGATCATCCAATGACACAAACACACCTATTGGATGCACAAGATTGGTTAAAAACCCTAATTGGACAAGAATATGCCTAGGGAGGACGAAAATGACCTAAATGTTAATCCAATGACACAACTCAACCTATTGGATGCACAAGATTGGTTAAAAACCCTAATTGGACAAGAATATGCCTAGGGAGGACGAAAATGACCTAATTGATCATCCAATGACACAAACACACCTATTGGATGCACAAGATTGGTTAAAAACCCTAATTGGACAAGAATATGCCTAGGGAGGACGAAAATGACCTAATTGATCATCCAATGACACAAACACACCTATTGGATGCACAAGATTGGTTAAAAACCCTAATTGGACAAGAATATGCCTAGGGAGGACGAAAATGACCTAATTGATCATCCACTAACACAAACACACCTATTGGATGCACAAGATTGGTTAAAAACCCTAATTGGACAAGAATATGCCTAGGGAGGACAAATATGACCTAAATGTTAATCCAATAACACAAATGAACTTATTGGATGCACAAGATTGGTTAAAAACCCTAATTGGAAAAGAATAAGCCTAGGGAGGGCGAAAATGACCTAATTGATCATCCAATGACACAAACACACCTATTGGATGCACAAGATTGGTTAAAAACCCTAATTGGACAAGAATATGCCTAGGGAGGACAAAAATGACCTAAATATTAATTCAATGACACAAACAAAGTTATTGGATGCACAAGATTGGTTAAAAACCCTAATTGGACAAGAATAAGCCTAGGGAGGACGAAAATGACCTAATTGATCATCCAATGACACAAACACACCTATTGGAAGCACAAGATTGGTTAAAAACCATAATTGGACAAGAATATGCCTAGGGAGGACGAAAATGACCTAAATGTTAATCCAATGACACAAATGAACTTATTGGATGCACAAGATTGATTAAAAACCCTAATTGGACAAGAATAAGCCTAGGGAGGACGAAAATGACCTAATTGATCATCCAATGACACAAACACACCTATTGGATGCACAAGATTGGTTAAAAACCCTAATTGGACAAGAATAAGCCTAGGGAAAACGAAAATGACCTAATTGATCATCCAATTACACAAACACACCTATTGGATGCACAAGATTGGGTAAAAACCCTAATTGGACAAGAATAAGCCTAGGGAGGACGAAAATGACCTAATTGATCATCCAATGACACAAACTTATCTATTGGATGCACAAGATTGGTTAAAAACCCTAATTGGACAAGCATAAGCCTAGGGAGGACGAAAATGACCTAATTGATCATCCAAAGACACAAACACATCTATTGGATGCACAAGATTGGTTAAAAACCCTAGTTGGACAAGAATATACCTAGGGAGGACGAAAATGACCTAATTGATCATCCAATGAGACAAATGAACTTATTGGATGCACAAGATTGGTTAAAAACCCTAATTGGACAAGAATAAGCCTAGGGAGGACTAAAATGACCTAATTGATCATCCAATGACACAAACACACCTATTGGATGCACAAGATTGGTTAAAAACCCTAATTGGACAAGAATAAGCCTAGGGAGGACGAAAATGACCTAATTGATCATCCAATGACACAAACACACCTATTGGATGCACAAGATTGGTTAAAAACCCTAATTGGACAAGAATAAGCCTAGGGACGACGAAAATGACCTAATTGATCATCCAATGACACAAACTAATCTATTGGATGCACAAGATTGGTTAAAAACCCTAATTGGACAAGAATAAGCCTAGGGAGGACGAAAATGACCTAATTGATCATCCAAAGACACAAACACATCTATTGGATGCACAAGATTGGTTAAAAACCCTAGTTGGACAAGAATATACCTAGGGAGGACGAAAATGACCTAATTGATCATCCAATGAGACAAATGAACTTATTGGATGCACAAGATTGGTTAAAAACCCTAATTGGACAAGAATAAGCCTAGGCAGGAAGAAAATGACCTAATTGATCATCCAATGACACAAACACACCTATTGGATGCACAAGATTGGTTAAAAACCCTAATTGGACAAGAATAAGCCTAGGGAGGACGAAAATGACCTAATTGATCATCCAATGACACAAACACACCTATTGGATGCACAAGATTTGTTAAAAACCCTAATTGTAAAGGAATAAGCCTAGGGAGGACGAAAATGACCTAAATGTTAATTTAATGACACAAACGAACTTATTGGATGCACAACATTGGTTAAAAACCCTAATTGGACAAGAATAAGCCTAGGGAGGACGAAAATGACCTAATTGATCATCCAATGACACAAACACACCTATTGGATGCACAAGATTGGTTAAAAACCCTAATTGGACAAGAATAAGCCTAGGGAGGAAGAAAATGACCTAATTGATCATCCAATGACACAAACACACCTATTGGAAGCACAAGATTGGTTAAAAACCCTAATTGGACAAGAATATGCCTAGGGAGGATGAAAATGACCAAATTGATCATCCAATGACACTAACACACCTATTGGATGCACAAGATTGGTTAAAAACCCTAATTGGACAAGAATATGCCTAGGGAGGACGAAAATGACCTAATTGATCATCCAATGACACAAACACACCTATTGGATGCACAAGATCGGTTAAAAACCCTAATTGGACAAGAATAAGCCTAGGGAGGATGAAAGTGACCTAATTGATCATCCAATGACACAAACACACCTATTGGATGCACAAGATTGGTTAAAAACCCTAATTGGACAAGAATATGCCTAGGGAGGACGAAAATGACCTAATTGATCATCCAATGACACAAATGAACTTATTGGATGCACAAGATTAGTTAAAAACCCTAATTGGACAAGAATAAGCCTAGGGAGGACGAAAATAACCTAATTGATCATCCAATGACACAAACACACCTATTGGATGCACAAGATTGGTTAAAAACCCTAATTGGACAAGAATATGCTTAGGGAGGACAAAAATGACCTAAATGTTAATCTAATGACACAAATGAACTTATTGGATGCACAAGATTGGTTAAAAACCCTAATTGGACAAGAATAAGCCTAGGGAGGACGAAAATGACCTAATTGATCATCCAATGACACAAACACACCTATTGGATGCACAAGATTGGTTAAAAACCCTAATTGGACAAGAATAAGCCTAGGGAGGACGAAAATGACCTAATTGATCATCCAATGACACAAACACACCTATTGGATGCACAAGATTGGTTAAAAACCCAAATTGGACAAGAATATGCCTAGGGAGGACGAAAATGACCTCATTGATCATCCAATGACACAAACACACCTATTGGATGCACAAGATTGGTTAAAAACCCTAATTGGACAAGAATAAGCCTAGGGAGAACGAAAATGACCTAAATGTTAATCCAATGACACAACTCAACTTATTGGATGCACAAGATTGGTTAAAAACCCTAATTGGACAAGAATAAGCCTAGGGAGGACGAAAATGACCTAATTGATCATCCAATGACACAAACACACCTATTGGATGCACAAGATTGGTTAAAAACCCTAATTGGACAACAATATGCCTAAAGAGGACGAAAATGACCTAAATATTAATTCAATGACACAAACAAACTTATCGGATGCACAAGATTGGTTAAAAATCCTAATTGGACAAGAATAAGCCTAGGGAGGACGAAAATGACCTAATTGATCATCCAATGACACAAACACACCTATTGGATGCACAAGATTGGTTAAAAACCCTAATTGGACAAGAATAAGCCTAGGGAGGACGAAAATGACCTAATTGATCATCCAATGACACAAACACACCTATTGGATGCACAAGATTGGTTAAAAACCCTAATTGGACAAGAATAAGCCTAGGGAGGACGAAAATGACCTAATTGATCATCCAATGACACAAACACATCTATTGGAAGCACAAGATTGGTTAGAAACCCTAGTTGGACAAGAATATGCCTAGGGAGGACGAAAATGACCTAATTGATCATCCAATGACACAAATGAACTTATTGGATGCACAAGATTGCTTAAAAACCCTAATTGGACAAAAATAAGCATAGAAAGGACGAAAATGACCTAATTGATCATCCAATGACACAAACACACCTATTGGATGCACAAGATTGGTTAAAAACCCTAATTGGACAAGAATAAGCCTAGGGAGGACGAAAATGACCTAATTGATCATCCAATGACACAAACACACCTATTGGATGCACAAGATTGGTTAAAAACCCTAATTGGACAAGAATAAGCCTAGGGAGGACGAAAATGACCTAATTGATCATCCAATGACACAAACACACCTATTGGATGCTCAAGATTGGTTAAAACCCCTAATTGGACAAGAATAAGCCTAGGGAGGACGAAAATGACCTAATTGATCATCCAATGACACAAACACACCTATTGGATGCACAAGATTGGTTAAAAACCCTAATTGGACAAGAATAAGCCTAGGGAGGACGAAAATGACCTAATTGATCATCCAATGACACAAATGCACCTATTGGATGCACAAGATTTGTTAAAAACCCTAATTGGACAAGAATAAGCCTAGGGAGGACGAAAATGACCTAATTGATCATCCAATGACACAAACACACCTATTGGATGCACAAGATTGGTTAAAAACCCTAATTGGACAAGAATAAGCCTAGGGAGGACGAAAATGACCTGAATGTTAATCCAATAACACAAATCAACTTATTGGATGCACAAGATTGGTTAAAAACCCTAATTGGACAAGAATAAGCCTAGGGAGGACGAAAATGACCTAATTGATCATCCAATGACACAAACACACCTATTGGATGCACAAGATTAGTTAAAAACCCTAATTGGACAAGAATATGCCTAGGGAGGACGAAAGTGACCTAATTGATCATCCAATGACACAAACACACCTATTGGATGCACAAGATTCGTTAAAAACCCTATTTGGACAAGAATATGCCTAGCGAGGACGAAAATGACATAATTGATCAATCAATGACACAAACACACCTATTGGATGCACAAGATTGGTTTAAAACCCTAATTGGACAAGAATAAGCCTAGGGAGGACGAAAATGACCTAATTGATCATCCAATGACACAAACACACCTATTGGATGCACAAGATTGGTTAAAAACCCTAATTGGACAAGAATAAGCCTAGGGAGAACGAAAATGACCTAAATGTTAATCCAATGACACAACTCAACTTATCGGATGCACAAGATTGGTAAAAAACCCTAATTGGACAAGAGTAAGCCTAGGGAGGACGAAAATGACCTAATTGATCATCCAATGACACAAACACACCTATTGGATGCACAAGATTGGTTAAAAACCCTAATTGGACAAGAATATGCCTAGGGAGGACGAAAATGACCTAAATGTAAATCCAATGACACAAATGAACTTATTGGACGCACAAGATTGGTTAAAAACCCTAATTGGACAATAATAAGCCTAGGGAGGACGGAAATGACCTAATTGATCATCCAATGACACAACTCAACTTATTGGATGCACAAGCTTGGTTAAAAACCCTAATTGAACAAGAATAAGCCTTGGGAGGTCGAAAATGACCTAATTGATCATCCAATGACACAAACACACTTATTGGATGCACAAGATTGGTTAAAAACACTAATTGGACAAGAATCAGCCTAGGGAGGACGAAAATGACCTAATTGATCATCCAATGACACAAACACACCTATTGGATGCACAAGATTGGTTAAAAACCCTAATTGGACAAGAATATGCCTAGGGAGGACGAAAATGACCTAAATGTAAATCCAATGACACAAATGAACTTATTGGATGCACAAGATTGGTTAAAAACCCTAATTGGACATGAATAAGCCTAGGGAGGACGAAAATGACCTAATTGATCATCCAATGACACAAATGAACTTATTGGATGCACAAGATTGGTTAAAAACCCTTATTGGACAAGAATAAGCCTAGGGAGGACGAAAATGACCTAATTGATCTTCCAATGACACAAACACACCTATTGGATGCACAATATTGGTTAAAAACCCTAATTGGACAAGAATAAGCCTAGGGAGGACGAAAATGACCTAATTGATCATCCAATGACACAAACACACCTATTGGATGCACAAGATTGGTTAAAAACCCTAATTGGACAAGAATATGCCTAGGGAGGACGAAAATGACCTAAATATTAATTCAATGAAACAAACAAACTTATTGGATGCACAAGATTGGTTAAAAACCCTAATAGGACAAGTATAAGCATAGGGAGGACGAAAATGACCTAATTGATCATCCAATGACACAAACACACCTATTGGATGCACAAGATTGGTTAAAAACCCTAATTGGACAAGAATATGCCTAGGGAGGATGAAAATGACCTAAATGTTAATCCAATGACACAAATGAACTTATTGGATGCACAAGCTTGGTTAAAAACCCTAATTTGACAAGAATAAGCCTAGGGAGGACGAAAATGACCTAATTGATTATCCAATGACACAAACACACCTATTGGATGCACAAGATTGGTTAAAAACCCTAATTGGACAAGAATATGCCTAGGGAGGACGAAAATGACCTAAATATTAATTCAATGACACAATCAAAGTTATTGGATGAACAAGATTGGTTAAAAACCCTAATTGGACAAGAATAAGCCTAGGGAGGACGAAAATGACCTAATTGATCATCCAATGACACAAACACACCTATTGGATGCACAAGATTGGTTAAAAACCCTAATTGGACAAGAATAAGCCTAGGGAGGACGAAAATGACATAATTGATCATCCAATGACACAAACACACCTATTGAATGCACAAGATTGGTTAAAAACCCTAATTAGACAAGAATAAGCCTAGGGAGGACGAAAATGACCTAATTGATCATCCAATGACACAAACACACCTATTGGATGCACAAGATTGGTTTAAAACC
Source organism: Cicer pinnatifidum (assembly GCA_037974775.1). Classification (NCBI taxonomy): domain Eukaryota; kingdom Viridiplantae; phylum Streptophyta; class Magnoliopsida; order Fabales; family Fabaceae; genus Cicer; species Cicer pinnatifidum. Next base: position 111,406 of record JBBPBR010001485.1, on the reverse strand, counting down.
CTAGTTGGACAAGAATATGCCTAGGGAGGACGAAAATGACCTAATTGATCATCCAATGACACAAATGAACTTATTGGATGCACAAGATTGGTTAAAAACCCTAATTGGACAAGAATAAGCCTAGGGAGGACGAAAATGACCTAATTGATCATCCAATGACACAAATGAACTTATTGCATGCACAAGATTGGTTAAAAACCCTAATAGGACAAGAATAAGCCTAGGGAGGACCAAAATGACCTAATTGATTATCCAATGACACAAACACACCTATTGGATGCACAAGATTGGTTAAAAACCCTAATTGGACAAGAATAAGCCTAGGGAGGACGAAAATGACCTAATTGATCATCCAATGACACAAACACACCTATTGGATGCACAAGATTGGTTAAAAACCCTAATTGGACAAGAATAAGCCTAGGGAGGACGAAAATGACCTAATTGATCATCCAATGACACAAACACACCTATTGGATGCACAAGATTGGTTAAAAACCCAAATTGGACAAGAATAAGCCTAGTGAGGACGAGAATGACCTAATTGATCATCCAATGACACAAACACACCTATTGGAAGCACAAGATTGGTTAAAAACCCTAATTGGAGAAGAATATGCCTAGGGAGGACGAAAATGACCTAAATATTAATCCAATGACACAAATGAACTTATTGGATGCACAAGATTGGTTAAAAACCCTAATTGGGCAAGAATAAGCCTAGGGAGGACAAAAATGACCTAATTGATCATCCAATGACACAAACACACCTATTGGATGCACAAGATTGGTTAAAAACCCTAATTGGACAAGAATAAGCCTAGGGAGGACGAAAATGACCTAATTGATCATCCAATGACACTAATGAACTTATTGGATACACAAGATTGGTTAAAAACCCTAATTGGACAAGAATAAGCCTAGGGAGAACGAAAATGACCTAATTGATCATACAATGACACAAACACACCTATTGGATGCACAAGATTGGTTAAAAACCCTAATTGGACAAGAATAAGCCTAGGGAGGACGAAAATTACCTAATTGATCATCCAATGACACAAACACACCTATTGGATGCACAAGATTGGTTAAAAACCCTAATTGGACAAGAATATGCATAGGGAGGACGAAAATGACCTAATTGATCATCCAATGACACACACACACCTATTGGATGCACAACATTGGTTAAAAACCCTAATTGGAAAAGAATAAGCTTAGGGAGGACGAAAATGACCTAATTGATCATCCAATGACACAAACACACCTATTGGATGCACAAGATTGGTTAAAAACCCTAATTGGACAAGAATAAGCCTAGGGAGGACGAAAATGACCTAATTGATCATCCAATGACACAAACACACCAATTGGATGCACAAGATTGGTTAAAAACCCTAATTGGACAAGAATAAGCCTAGGGAGGACGAAAATGAACTAATTGATCATCCAATGACACAAATGAACTTATTGGATGCACAAGATTTGTTAAAAACCCTAATTGGACAAGAATAAGCCTAGGGAGGACGAAAATGACCTAATTGATCATCCAATGACACAAACACACCTATTGGAAGCACAAGATTGGTTAAAAACCCTAATTGGATAAGAATATGCCTAGGGAGGACGAAAATGACCTAATTGATCATCCAATGACACAAACACACCTATTGGATGCAAAAGATTGGTTAAAAACCCTAATTGGACAAGAATAAGCCTAGGGAGGACAAAAATGACCTAATTGATCATCCAATGACACAAACACACCTATTGGATGCACAAGATTGGTTAAAAACCCTAATTGGGCAAGTATAAGCCTAGGGAGGACGAAAATGACCTAACTGATTATCCAATGACACAAACACACCTATTAGATGCACAAGATTGGTTAAAAACCCTAATTGGACAAGAATAAGCCTAGGGAGGACGAAAATGACCTAATTGATCATCCAATGACACAAACACACCTATTGGATGCACAAGATTGGTTAAAAACCCTAATTGGACAAGAATAAGCCTAGGGAGGACGAAAATGACCTAAATGTGAATCCAATGACACAACTCAACTTATTGGATGCACAAGATTGGTTAAAAACCCTAATTGGACAAGAATAAGCCTAGGGAGGACGAAAATGACCTATATGTTAATCCAATGACACAACTCAACTTATTGGATGCACAAGATTGGTTAAAAACCCTAATTGGACAAGAATAAGCATAGGGATGACGGAAATGACCTAATTGATCATCCAATGACACAAACACACCTATTGGATGCACAAGATTGGTTAAAAACCCTAATTGGAAAAGAATATGCCTAGGAAGGACGAAAATGACCTAATTGATCATTCAATGACACAAACACACCTATTCGATGCACAAGATTGGTTAAAAACCCTAATTGGACAAGAATAAGCCTACAGAGGACGAAAATGACCTAAATGTGAATCCAATGACACAACTTAACTTATTGGATGCACAAGATTGGTTAAAAACCCTAATTGGACAAGAATAAGCCTAGGGAGGACGAAAATAACCTAATTCATCATCCAATGACACAAACACACCTATTGGATGCACAAGATTGGTTAAAAAACCTAATTGGACAAGAATAAGCATAGTGAGGACGAAAATGACCTAATTGATCATCCAATGACACAAACACACCTATTGGATGCACAAGATTGGTTAAAAACCCTAATTGGACAAGAATAAGCCTAGGGAGGACAAAAATGACCTAATTGATCATCCAATGACACAAACACACCTATTGGATGCACAAGATTGGTTAAAAACCCTAATTGGACAAGAATAAGCCTAGGGAGGACGAAAATGACCAAATTGATCATCCAATGACACAAACACACCTATTGGATGCACAAGATTGGTTAAAAACCCTAATTGGACAAGAATATGCCTAGGGAGGACGAAAATGACCTAAAGGTTAATCCAATGACACAAATGAACTTATTGGATGAATAAGATTGGTTAAAAACCCTAATTGGACAAGAATAAACCTAGCGAGGACGAAAATGACCTAAATGTTAATCCAATGACACAACTCAACTTATTGGATGCACAAGATTGGTTAAAAACCCTAATTGGACAAGAATAAGCCTAGGGAGGACGAAAATGACCTATATGTTAATCCAATGACACAACTCAACTTATTGGATGCACAAGATTGGTTAAAAACCTTAATTGGACAAGAATAAGCCTAGGGAGGACGAAAATGACCTAATTGATCATCCAATGACACAAACACACCTATTGGATGCACAAGATTCGTTAAAAACCCTAATTGGACAAGAATATGCCTAGGGAGGACGAAAATGACCTAAATATTAATTCAATGAAACAAACAAACTTATTGGATGCACAAGATTGGTTAAAAACCCCAATTGGACAAGAATAAGCCTAGGGAGGACGAAAATGACCTAATTGATCATCCAATGACACAAACACACCTATTGGATGCACAAGATTGGTTAAAAACCCTAATTGGACAAGAATATGCCTAGGGAGGACGAAAATGACCTAAATATTAATTCAATGACACAAACAAACTTATTGGATGCACAAGATTGGTTCAAAACCCTAATTTGTCAAGAATAAGCCTAGGGAGGACGAAAATGACCTAAATGTTAATCCAATGACACAAACACACCTATTGGATGCACAAGATTGGTTAAAAACCCTAATTGGACAAGAATAAGCCTAGGGAGGACGAAAATGACCTAATTGATCATCCAATGACACAAACACACCTATTGGATGCACAAGATTGGTTAAAAGCCCTAATTGGACAAGAATATGCCTAGGGAGGACGAAAATGACCTAAATATTAATTCATTGACACAAACAAACTTATTGGATGCACAAGATTGGTTCAAAACCCCAATTGGACAAGAATAAGCCTAGGGAGGACGAAAATGACCTAAATGTTAATCCAATGACACAAACACACATATTGGATGCAGAAGATTGGTTAAAAACCATAATTGGACAAGAATAAGCCTAGGGAGGACGAAAATGACCTAATTGATCATCCAATGACACAAACACACCTATTGGATGCACAAGATTGGTTAAAAACCCTAATTGGACAAGAATAAGCCTAGGGAGGACGAAAATTGCCTAATTGATCATCCAAAGACACAAACACACCTATTGGATGCACAAGATTGGTTAAAAACCCTAGTTGGACAAGAATATGCCTAGGGAGGACAAAATGACCTAATTGATCATCCAATGACACAAACACACCTATTGGATGCACAAGATTGGTTAAAAACCCTAATTGGACAAGAATATGCCTAGGAAGGACGAAAATGACCTAATTGATCATCCAATGACACAAACACACCTATTGGATGCACAAGATTGGTTAAAAACCCTAATTGGACAAGAATATGCCTATGGAGGACGAAAATGACCTAAATATTAATTCAATGACACAATCAAAGTTATTGGATGCAAAAGATTGGTCAAAAACCCTAATTGGACAAGAATAAGCCTAGGGAGGACGAAAATGACCTAATTGATCATCCAATGACACAAACACACCTATTGGATGCACAAGATTGGTTAAAAACCCTAATTGGACAAGAATAAGCCTAGGGAGGACGAAAATGACCTAATTGATCATCCAATGACACAAACACACCTATTGAATGCACAAGATTTGTTAAAAACCCTAATTGGACAAGAGTAAGCCTAGGGAGGACGAAAATGACCTAATTGATCATCCAATGACACAAACACACCTATTGGATGCACAAGATTGGTTAAAAACCCTAATTGGACAAGAATATGCCTAGGGAGGACGAAAATGACCTAAATATTAATTCAATGACACAAACAAAGTTATTGGATGCACAAGATCGGTTAAAAACCCTAATTTGACAAGAATAAGTCTAGGGAGGACGAAAATGACCTAATTGATCATCCAATGACACAAACACACCTATTGGATGCACAAGATTGGTTAAAAACCCTAATTGGACAAGAATAAGCCTAGGGAGGACGAAAATGACCTAATTGATCATCCAATGACACAAACACACCTATTGAATGCACAAGATTTGTTAAAAACCCTAATTGGACAAGAGTAAGCCTAGGGAGGACGAAAATGACCTAATTGATCATCCAATGACACAAACACACCTATTGGATGCACAAGATTGGTTAAAAACCCTAATTGGACAAGAATATGCCTAGGGAGGATGAAAATGACCTAATTGATCATCCAATGACACAAACACACCAATTGGATGCACAAGATTCGTTAAAAACCCTAATTGGACAAGAATATGCATAGGGAGGTCGAAAATGACCTAATTGATCATCCAATGACACAAACACACCTATTGGATGCACAAGATTGGTTAAAAACCCTAATTGGACAAGAATATGCCTAGGGAGGACGAAAATGACCTAATTGATCATCCAATGACACAAACACACCTATTGGATGCACAAGATTGGTTAAATACCATAATTGGACAAGAATAAGCCTAGGGAGGACGAAAATGACCTAATTGATCATCCAATGACACAAACACACCTATTGGATGCACAAGATTGGTTAAAAACCCTAATTGGACAAGAATATGCCTAGGGAGGACGAAAATGACCTAAATATAAATTCAACGACACAAACAAAATTATTGGATGCACAAGATTGGTTAAAAACCCTAATTGGACAAGAATAAGCCTAGGGAGGACGAAAATGACCTAATTGATCATCCAATGACACAAACACACCTATTGGATGCACAAGATTGGTTAAAAACCCTAATTGGACAAGAATATGCCTAGGGAGGACGAAAATGACCTAAATATTAATTCAATGACACAAACAAAGTTATTGGATACACAAGATTGGTTAAAAACTCTAATTGGACAAGAATAAGCCTGGGGAGGACGAAAATGACCTAATTGATCATTCAATGACACAAACACACCTATTGGAAGCACAAGATTGGTTAAAAACCCTAATTGGACAAGAATATGCCTAGGGAGGACGAAAATGACCTAACTGTTAATCCAATGACACAAATAAACTTATTGGATGTACAAGATTGGTTAAAAACCCTAATTGGACAAGAATAAGCCTAGGGAGGACGAAAATGACCTAATTGATCATCCAATGACACAAACACACCTATTGGATGCACAAGATTGGTTAAAAACCCTAATTGGACAAGAATATGCCTAGGGAGGACGAAAATGACCTAAATGTTAATCCAATGACACAAATGAACTTATTTGATGCACAAGATTGGTTAAAAACCCTAATTGGACAAGAATAAGCTTAGGGAGGACGAAAATAACCTAATTGATCATCCAATGACACAAACACACCTATTGGATGCACAAGATTGGTTAAAAACCCTAATTGGACAAGAATATGCCTAGGGAGGACGAAAATGACCTAAATATTAATTCAATGACACAAACAAACTTATTGGATGCACAAGATTGGTTAAAAACCCGAATTGGACAAGAATAAGCCTAGGGAGGACGAAAATGACCTAATTGATCATCCAATGACACAAACACACCTATTTGATGCACAAGATTGGTTAAAAACCATAATTGGACAAGAATAAGCCTAGGGAGGACGAAAATGACCTAATTGATCATCCAATGACACAAACACACCTATTGGATGCACAAGATTGGTTAAAAACCCTAATTGGACAAGAATAAGCCTAGGGAGGACGAAAATGACCTAATTGATCATCCAATGACACAAACACACCTATTGGATGCACAAGATTCGTTAAAAACCCTAATTGGGCAAGAATATGCCTAGGGAGGACGAAAACGACCTAAATATTAATTCAATGACACAAACAAACTTATTGGATGCACAAGATTGGTTAAAAACCCTAATTGGACAAGAATAAGCCTAGGGAGGACAAAAATTACCTAATTGATCATCCAATGACACAACCACACCTATTGGATGCACAAGATTGGTTAAAAACCCTAATTGGACAAGAATATGCCAAGGGAGGACGAAAATGACCTAAATGTTAATCCAATAACACAAATGAACTTATTGGATGCACAAGATTGGTTAAAAACCCTAATTGGACAAGAATATGCCTAGGGAGGATGAAAATGACCTAAATGTTAATCCAATGACACAAACACACCTATTGGATGCACAAGATTGGTTAAAAACCCTAATTGGACAAGAATATGCCTAGGGAGGACGAAAATGACTTAAATGTTAATCCAATGACACAAATGAACTTATTAGATGTACAAGATTGGTTAAAAACCCTAATTGGACAAGAATATGCCTAGGGAGGACGAAAATGACCTAATTGATCATCCAATGACACAAATGAACTTATTGGATGCACAAGATTGGTGAAAAACCCTAATTGGACAAGAATATGCCTAGGGAGGACGAAAATGACCTAATTGATCATCCAATGACACAAACACACCTATTGGATGCACAAGATTGGTTAAAAACCCTAATTGGACAAGAATATGCCTAGGGAGGACGAAAATGACCTAATTGATCATCCAATGACACAAACACACCTATTGGATGCACAAGATTGGTTAAAAACCCTAATTGGACAAGAATATGCCTAGGGAGGATGAATATGACCTAAATGTTAATTCAATGACAAAAACGAACTTATTGGATGCACAACATTGGTTAAAAAACCTAATTGGACAAGAATAAGCCTAGGGAGGACGAAAATGGCCTAATTGATCATCCAATGACACAAACACACCTATTGGAAGCACAAGATTGGTTAAAAACCCTAATTGGACAAGAATAAGCCTAGGGAGGACGAAAATGACCTAATTGATCATCCAATGACACAAACACACCTATTGGATGCACAAGATTGGTTAAAAACCCTAATTGGACAAGAATATGCCTAGGGAGGACGAAAATGACCTAAAGGTTAATCCAATGACACAACTCAACTTATTGGATGCACAAGATTGGTTAAAAACCCTAATTGGACAAGAATAAGCCTAGGGAGGACGAAAATGACCTATATGTTAATCCAATGACACAACTCAACTTATTGGATGCACAAGATTGGTTAAAAACCCTAATTGGACAAGAATAAGCATAGGGAGGACGGAAATGACCTAATTGATCATCCAATGACACAAACACACCTATTGGATGCACAAGATTGGTTAAAAACCCTAATTGGAAAAGAATATGCCTAGGAAGGACAAAAATGACCTAATTGATCATTCAATGACACAAACACACCTATTCGATGCACAAGATTGGTTAAAAACCCTAATTGGACAAGAATAAGCCTACGGAGGACGAAAATGACCTAAATGTGAATCCAATGACACAACTCAACTTATTGGATGCACAAGATTGGTTAAAAACCCTAATTGGACAAGAATAAGCCTAGGGAGGACGAAAATGACCTATATGTTAATCCAATGACACAACTCAACTTATTGGATGCACAAGATTGGTTAAAAACCCTAATTGGACAAGAATAAGCATAGGGAGGACGGAAATGACCTAATTGATCATCCAATGACACAAACACACCTATTGGATGCACAAGATTTGTTAAAAACCCTAATTGGAAAAGAATATGCCTAGGAAGGACGAAAATGACCTAATTGATCATTCAATGACACAAACACACCTATTCGATGCACAAGATTGGTTAAAAACCCTAATTGGACAAGAATAAGCCTAAGGAGGACGAAAATGACCTAAATGTGAATCCAATGACACAACTCAACTTATTGGATGCACAAGATTGGTTAAAAACCCTAATTGGACAAGAATAAGCCTAGGGAGGACGAAAATGACCTAAATGTTAATCCAATGACACAAACACACCTATTGGATGCACAAGATTGGTTAAAAACCCTAATTGGACAAGAATAAGCCTAGGGAGGACGAAAATGACCTAATTGATCATCCAATGACACAAACACACCTATTGGATGCACAAGATTGGTTAAAAACCCTAATTGGACAAGAATAAGCCTAGGGACGACGAAAATGACCTAATTGATCATCCAAAGACACAAACACACCTATTGGATGCACAAGATTGGTTAAAAACCCTAGTTGGACAAGAATATGCCTAGGGAAGACGAAAATGACCTAATTGATCATCCAATGACACAAATGAACTTATTGGATGCACAAGATTGATTAAAAACCCTAATTGGACAAGAATAAGCCTAGGGAGGAAGAAAATGACCTAATTGATCATCCAATGACACAAACACACCTATTGGATGCACAAGATTGGTTAAAAATACTAATTGGACAAGAATATGCCTAGGGAGGAGGAAAATGACCTAAATATTAATTCAATGACACATACAAAGTTATTGGATGCACAAGATTGGTTAAAAACCCTAATTGGACAAGAATAAGCCTAAGGAGGACGAAAATGACCTAATTGATCATCCAATGACACAAACACACCTATTCGATGCACAAGATTGGTTAAAAACCCTAATTGGACAAGAACAAGCCTACGGAGGACGAAAATGACCTAAATGTGAATCCAATGACACAAACACACCTATTGGATGCACAAGATTGGTTAAAAACCCAAATTGGACAAGAATATGCCTAGGGAGGACGAAAATGACCTAAATGTTAATCCAATGACACAAATGAACTTATTGGATGCACAAGATTGGTTAAAAACCCTAATTGGACAAGAATAAGCCTAGGGAGGACGAAAATGACCTAATTGATCATCCAATGACACAAACACACCTATTGGATGCACAAGATTGGTTAAAAACCCTAATTGGACAAGAATATGCCTAGGGAGGACGAAAATGACCTAAATATTAATTCAATGACACAAACAAACTTATTGGATGCACAAGATTGGTTAAAAACCCTAATTGGACAAGAATAAGCCTAGGGAGGACAAAAATGACCAAATTGATCATCCAATGACACAAACAAACCTATTGGATGCACAAGATTGGTTAAAAACCCTAATTGGACAAGAATATGCCTACGGAGGACGAAAATGACCTAATTGATCATCCAATGACACAAACACACCTATTGGATGCACAAGATTGGTTAAAAACCCTAATTGGACAAGAATATGCCTAGGGAGGACGAAAATGACCTAAATGTTAATCCAATAACACAAATGAACTTATTGGATGCACAAGATTGGTTAAAAACCCTAATTGGACAAGAATAAGCCTAGGGAGGATCAAAGTGACCTAATTGATCATCCAATGAGAGAAACACACCTATTGGATGCACAAGATTGGTTAAAAACCCTAATTGGACAAGAATAAGCCTAGGGAGGACGAAAATGACCTAATTGATCATCCAATGACACAAACACACCTATTGGATGCACAAGATTGGTTAAAAACCCTAATTGGACAAGAATATGCCTAGGGAGGACGAAAATGACCTAAATATTAATTCAATGACACAAACAAACTTATTGGATGCACAAGATTGGTTAAAACCCTAATTGGACAAGAATAAGCCTAGGGAGGACGAAAATGACCTAAATGTTAATCCAATGACACAAACACACCTATTGGATGCACAAGATTGGTTAAAAACCCTAATTGGACAAGAATAAGCCTAGGGAGGACGAAAATGACCTAATTGATCATACAATGACACAAACACACCTATTGGATGCACAAGATTGGTTAAAAACCCTAATTGGACAACAATATTCCTAGGGAGGACGAAAATGATCTAATTGATCATCCAATGACACAAACACACCTATTGGATGCACAAGATTGGTTAAAAACCCTAATTGGACAAGAATAAGCCTAGGGAGGACGAAAATGACCTAATTGATCATCCAATGACACAAACACACCTATTGGATGCACAAGATTGGTTAAAAACCCTAATTGGACAAGAATATGCCTAGGGAGGACGAAAATGACCTAAATATTAATTCAATGACACAAACAAACTTATCGGATGCACAAGATTAGTTAAAAACCCTAATTGGACAAGAATAAGCCTAGGGAGGGCGAAAATGACCTAGTTGATTATCCAATGACACAAACACACCTATTGGATGCACAAGATTGGTCTAAAACCCTAATTGGACACGAATAAGCCTAGGGAGGACGAAAATGACCTAATTGATCATCCAATGACACAAACACACCTATTGGAAGCACAAGATTGGTTAAAAACCCTAATTGGACAAGAATAAGCCTAGGGAGGACGAAAATGACCTAAATGCAAATCCAATGACACAACTCAACTTATTGGATGCACAAGATTGGTTAAAAACCCTAATTGGACAAGAATAAGCCTAGGGAGGACGAAAATGACCTAATTGATCATCCAATGACACAAACACACCTATTGGATGCACAAGATTGGTTAAAAACCCTAATTGGACAAGAATAAGCCTAGGGAGGACGAAAATGACCTAATTGATCATCCAATGACACAAACACACCTATTAGATGCAAAAGATTGGTTAAAAACCCTAATTGGACAAGAATATGCCTAGGGATGACGAAAATGACCTAAATATTAATTCAATGACACAAACAAAGTTATTGGATGCACAAGATTGGTTAAAAACCCTAATTGGACAAGAATAAGCCTAGGGAGGACGTAAATGACCTAATTGATCATCCAATGACACAAACACACCTATTGGATGCACAAGATTGGTTAAAAACCCTAATTGGACAAGAATATGCCTAGGGAGGACGAAAATGACCTAATTGATCATCCAATGACACAAACACACCTATTGGATGCACAAGATTGGTTAAAAACCCTAATTAGACAAGAATATGCCTAGGGAGGACGTAAATGACCTAATTGATCATCCAATGACACAAACACACCTATTGGATGCACAAGATTGGTTAAAAACCCTAATTGGACAAGAATATGCCTAGGGAGGACGAAAATGACCTAATTGATCATCCAATGACACAAACACACCTATTGGATGCACAAGATTGGTTAAAAACCCTAATTGGACAAGAATATGCCTAGGGAGGACGAAAATGACCTAAATATTAATTCAATGACACAAACAAAGTTATTGGATGCACAAGATTGGTTGAAAACCCTAATTGGACAAGAATATGTCTAGGGAGGACGAAAATGACCTAAATGTTAATCCAATGACACAAATGAACTTATTGGATGCACAACACTGGTAAAAAACCCTAATTGGACAAGAGTAAGCCTAGGAAGGACGAAAATAACCTAATTGATCATCCAATGACACAAACACACCTATTGGATGCACAAGATTGGTTAAAAACCCTAATTGGACAAGAATATGCCTAGGGAGGACGAAAATGACCTAAATGTTAATTCAATGACACAAATGAACATATTGGATGCACAAGATTGGTTAAAAACCCTAATTGGAAAAGAATAAGCCTAGGGAGGACGAAAATGACCTAATTGATCATCCAATGACACAAACACACCTATTGGATGCACAAGATTGGTTAAAAACCCTAATTGGACAAGAATATGCCTAGGGAGGACGAAAATGACCTAAATGTTAATCGAATGACACAAATAAACTTATTGGATGATCAAGATTGCTTAAAAACCCTAATTGGACAAGAATAAGCCTAGGGAGGACGAAAATGACCTAATTGATCATCCAATGACACAAACACACCTATTGGATGCACAAGATTGGTTAAAAACCCTAATTGGACAAGAATATGCCTAGGGAGGACGAAAATGACCTAAATATTAATTCAATGACACAAACAAAGTTATTGGATGCACAAGAATGGTTGAAAACCCTAATTGGACAAGAATAAGCCTAGGGAGGACGTAAATGACCTAATTGATCATCCAATGACACAAACACACCTATTGGATGCACAAGATTGGTTAAAAACCCTAATTGGACAAGAATATGCCTAGGGAGGACGAAAATGACCTAAATATTAATTCAATGACACAAACAAACTTATCGGATGCACAAGATTGATTAAAAACCCTAATTGGACAAGAATAGGCCTACGGAGGGCGAAAATGACCTAATTGATCATCCAAAGAAACAAACACACCTATTGGATGCACAAGATTGGTTAAAAACCCTAATTGGACAAGAATAAGCCTAGGGAGGACGAAAATGACCTAATTGATCATCCAATGACACAAACACACCTATTGGATGCACAAGATTGGTTAAAAACCCTAATTGGACAAGAATAAGCCTAGGGAGGACGAAAATGACCTAATTGATCATCCAATGACACAAACACACCTATTGGATGCACAAGATTGGTTAAAAACCCTAATTGGACAAGAATAAGCCTAGGGAGGACGAAAATGACCTAATTGATCATCCAATGACACAAACACATCTATTGGAAGCACAAGATTGGTTAGAAACCCTAGTTGGACAAGAATATGCCTAGGGAGGACGAAAATGACCTAATTGATCATCCAATGACACAAATGAACTTATTGGATGCACAAGATTGCTTAAAAACCCTAATTGGACAAAAATAAGCATAGAAAGGACGAAAATGACCTAATTGATCATCCAATGACACAAACACACCTATTGGATGCACAAGATTGGTTAAAAACCCTAATTGGACAAGAATAAGCCTAGGGAGGACGAAAATGACCTAATTGATCATCCAATGACACAAACACACCTATTGGATGCACAAGATTGGTTAAAAACCCTAATTGGACAAGAATAAGCCTAGGGAGGACGAAAATGACCTAATTGATCATCCAATGACACAAACACACCTATTGGATGCACAAGATTGGTTAGAAGCCCTAATTGGACAAGAATATGCCTAGGGAGGACGAAAATGACCTAAATATTAATTCAATGACACAAACAAAGTAATTGGATGCACAAGATTGGTTAAAAACCCTAATTGGACAAGGATAAGCCTAGGGAGGACGAAAATGACCTAATTGATCATCCAATGACACAAACACACCTATTGGATGCACAAGATTGGTTAAAAACCCTAATTGGACAAGAATATGCCTAGGGAGGACGAAAATGACCTAAAGGTTAATCCAATGACACAACTCAACTTATTGGATGCACAAGATTGGTTAAAAACCCTAATTGGACAAGAATAAGCCTAGGGAGGACGAAAATGACCTATATGTTAATCCAATGACACAACTCAACTTATTGGATGCACAAGATTGGTTAAAAACCCTAATTGGACAAGAATAAGCATAGGGAGGACGGAAATGACCTAATTGATCATCCAATGACACAAACACACCTATTGGATGCACAAGATTGGTTAAAAACCCTAATTGGAAAAGAATATGCCTAGGAAGGACAAAAATGACCTAATTGATCATTCAATGACACAAACACACCTATTCGATGCACAAGATTGGTTAAAAACCCTAATTGGACAAGAATAAGCCTACGGAGGACGAAAATGACCTAAATGTGAATCCAATGACACAACTCAACTTATTGGATGCACAAGATTGGTTAAAAACCCTAATTGGACAAGAATAAGCCTAGGGAGGACGAAAATGACCTATATGTTAATCCAATGACACAACTCAACTTATTGGATGCACAAGATTGGTTAAAAACCCTAATTGGACAAGAATAAGCATAGGGAGGACGGAAATGACCTAATTGATCATCCAATGACACAAACACACCTATTGGATGCACAAGATTTGTTAAAAACCCTAATTGGAAAAGAATATGCCTAGGAAGGACGAAAATGACCTAATTGATCATTCAATGACACAAACACACCTATTCGATGCACAAGATTGGTTAAAAACCCTAATTGGACAAGAATAAGCCTAAGGAGGACGAAAATGACCTAAATGTGAATCCAATGACACAACTCAACTTATTGGATGCACAAGATTGGTTAAAAACCCTAATTGGACAAGAATAAGCCTAGGGAGGACGAAAATGACCTAAATGTTAATCCAATGACACAAACACACCTATTGGATGCACAAGATTGGTTAAAAACCCTAATTGGACAAGAATAAGCCTAGGGAGGACGAAAATGACCTAATTGATCATCCAATGACACAAACACACCTATTGGATGCACAAGATTGGTTAAAAACCCTAATTGGACAAGAATATGCCTAGGGAGGACGAAAATGACCTAAATATTAATTCAATGACACAAACAAACTTATTTGAGGCACAAGATTGGTTAAAAACCCTAATTGGCCAAGAATAAGCCTAGGGAGGACGAAAATGACCTAATTGATCATCCAATGACACAAACACACCTATTGGATGCACAAGATTGGTTAAAAACCCTAATTGGACAAGAATAAGCCTAGGGAGGACGAAAATGACCTAATTGATCATCCAATGACACAAACACACCTATTGGATCAACAAGATTGGTTAAAAACCCTAATTGGACAAGAATAAGCCTAGGGACGACGAAAATGACCTAATTGATCATCCAAAGACACAAACACACATATTGGATGCACAAGATTGGTTAAAAACCCTAATTGGACAAGAATATGCCTAGGGAAGACGAAAATGACCTAATTGATCATCCAATGACACAAATGAACTTATTGGATGCACAAGATTGGTTAAAAACCCTAATTGGACAAGAATAAGCCTAGGGAGGAAGAAAATGACCTAATTGATCATCCAATGACACAAACACACCTATTGGATGCACAAGATTGGTTAAAAACCCTAATTGGACAAGAATATGCCTAGGGAGGACGAAAATGACCTAAATGTTAATCCAATGACACAAATGAACTTATTGGATGCACAAGATTGGTTAAAAACCCTAATTGAACAAGAATAAGCCTAGCGAGGACGAAAATGACCTAAATGTTAATCCAATGACACAAATGAACTCATTGCATGCACAAGATTGGTTAAAAACCCTAATTGGACAAGAATAAGCCTAGGGAGGACGAAAATGACCTAAATGTTAATCCAATGACACAACTCAACTTATTGGATGCACAAGATTGGTTAAAAACCCTAATTGGACAAGAATAAGCATAGGGAGGACGGAAGTGACCTAATTGGTCATCCAATGACACAAACACACCTATTCGATGCACAAGATTGGTTAAAAACCCTAATTGGACAAGAATAAGCCTACGGAGGACGAAAATGACCTAAATGTGAATCCAATGACACAACTCAACTTATTGGATGCACAAGATTGGTTAAAAACCCTAATTGGACAAGAATAAGCCTAGGGAGGACGAAAATGACCTAAATGTTAATCCAATGACACAAATGAACTTATTGGATGCACAAGATTGGTTAAAAACCCTAATTGGACAAGAATAAGCCTAGGGAGGACGAAAATGACCTAAATGTTAATCCAATGACACAACTCAACTTATTGGATGCACAAGATTGGTTAAAAACCCTAATTGGACAAGAATAAGCCTAGGGAGGACGAAAATGACCTAATTGATCATCCAATGACACAAACACACCAATTGGATGCACAAGTTTCGTTAAAAACACTAATTGGACAAGAATATGCCTAGGGAGGACGAAAATGACCTAATTGATCATCCAATGACTCAAACACACCTATTGAATGCACAAGATTGGTTAAAAACCCTAATTGGAAAAGAATATGCCTAGGGAGGACGAAAATGACCTAATTGATCATCCAATGAAACAAACACACCTATTGGATGCACAAGATTGCTTAAAAACCCTAATTGGACAAGAATATGCCTAGGGAGGACGAAAATGACCTAATTGATCATCCAATGACACAAACACACCTATTGGATGCACAAGATTGGTTAAAAACCCTAATTGGACAAGAATAAGCCTAGGGAGGACGAAAATGACCTAATTGATCATCCAATGACACAAACACACCTATTGGATGCACAAGATTGGTTAAAAACCCTAATTGTACAAGAATATGCCTAGGGAGGACGAAAATGACCTAAATATTATTTCAATGACACAACTCATCTTATTGGATGCACAAGATTGGTTAAAAACCCTAATAGGACAAGAATAAGCCTAGGGAGGACGAAAATGACGTAATTGATCATCCAATGACACAAACACACCAATTGGATGCACAAGATTGGTTAAAAACCCTAATTGGACAAGAATATGCCTAGGGAGGACGAAAATGACCTAAATATTAATTCAATGACACAAACAAACTTATCGGATGCACAAGATTGGTTAAAAACCCTAATTGGACAAGAATAAGCCTAGGGAGGACGAAAATGACCTAATTGATCATCCAATGACACAAACACACCTATTGGATGCACAAGATTGGTTAAAAACCCTAATTGGACAAGAATAAGCCTAGGGATGACGAAAATGACCTAAATGTTAATCCAATGACACCACTCAACTTATTGGATGCACAAGATTGGTTAAAAACCCTAATTGGACAAGAATACGCCTACGAAGGACGAAAATGACCTAATTGATCATCCAATGACACAAACACACCTATTGGATGCACAAGATTGGTTAAAAACCCTAATTGGACAAGAATATGCCTAGGGAGGACGAAAATGACCTAAATATTAATTCAATGACACAAACAAACTTATTGGATGCACAAGATTGGTTAAAAACCCTAATTGGACAAGAATAAGCCTAGGGAGGACGAAAATGACCTAATTTATAATCCAATGACACAAACACAGCTATTGGATGCACAAGATTGGTTAAAAACCCTAATTGGACAAGAATATGCCTAGGGAGGACGAAAATGACCTAATTGATAATCCAATGACACAAATACACCTATTGGATGCACAACATTGGTTAAAAACCCTAATTGGACAAGAATAAGCCTAGGGAGGACGAAAATGACCTAATTGATCATCCAATGACACAAACACACCTATTGGATGCACAAGATTGGTTAAAAACCCTAATTGGACAAGAATATGCCTAGGGAGGACGAAAATGACCTAAATATTAATTCAATGACACAAACAAACTTATTGGATGCACAAGATTGGTTAAAAACCCTAATTGGACAAGAATAAGCCTAGGGAGGACGAAAATGACCTAATTGATCATCCAATGACACAAACACACCTATTGGATGCACAAGATTGGTTAAAAACCCTAACTGAACAAGAATATGCCTAGGGAGGACGAATATCACCTAAATGTTAATTCAATGACAAAAACGAACTTATTGGATGCACATCATGGGTTAAAAACCCTAATTGGACAAAAATAAGCCTAGGGACGACGAAAATGGCCTAATTGATCATCCAATGACACAAACACACTTATTGGATGCACAAGATTGGTTAAAAACCCTAATTGGACAAGAATATGCCTATGGAAGACGAAAATGACCTAAATGTTAATCCAATGACACAAATGAACTTATTGGATGCACAAGATTGGTTAAAAACCCTAATTGGACAAGAATAAGCCTAGGGAGGACGAAAATGACCTAATTGATCATCAAATGATACAAACACACCTATTGGATGCACAAGATTGGTTAAAAACCCTAATTGGACAAGAATAAGCCTAGGGAGGACGAAAATGACCTAATTGATCATCCAATGACACAAACACACCTATTGGATGCACAAGATTGGTTAAAAATCCTAATTGGACAAGAATAAGCCTAGGGAGGATAAAAATGACCTAATTGATCATCCAATGACACAAACACACCTATTGGATGCACAAGATTGGTTAAAAACCATAATTGGACAAGAATAAGCCTAGGGAGGACGAAAATGACCTAATTGATCATCCAATGACACAAACACACCTATTGGATGCACAAGATTGGTTAAAAACCCTAATTCGAGAAGGATATGCCTTGGGAGGACGAAAATGACCTAAATATTAATTCAATGACACAAACAAACTTATTGGATGCACAAGATTGGTTAAAAACCCTAATTGGACAAGAATAAGCCTAGGGAGGACGAAAATGACCTAATTGATCATCCAATGACACAAACACACCTATTGGATGCACAAGATTGGTTAAAAACCCTAGTTGGACAAGAACATGCCTAGGGAGGACGAAAATGACCTAATTGATCATCCAATGACACTAAAGAACTTATTTGATGCACAAGATTGGTTAAAAACCCTAATTGGACAAGAATAAGCCTAGGGAGGACGAAAATTACCTAATTGATCATCCAATGACACAAACACACCTATTGGATGCACAAGATTGGTTAAAAACCCTAACTGGACAAGAATAAGCCTAGGGAGAACGAAAATGACCTAAATGTTAATCAAATGACACAAATGAACTTATTGGATGCACAAGATTGATTAAAAACCCTAATTGGACAAGAATAAGCCTAGGGAGGACGAAAATGACCTAATTGCTCATCCAATGACACAAACACACCTATTGGATACACAAGATTGGTTAAAAACCCTAATTGGACAAGAATAAGCCTAGGGAGGACGAAAATGACCTAATTGATCATCCAATGACACAAACACACCTATTGGATGCACAAGATTGGTTAAAAACCCTAATTGGACAAGAATATGCCTAGGGAGGACGAAAATGACCTAAATATTAATTCAATGACACAAACAAACTTATTGGATGCACAAGATTGGTTAAAAACCCTAATTGGACAAGAATATGCCTAGGGAGGATGAAAATAACCTAAATATTAATTCAATAACACAAACAAAGTTATTGGATGCACAAGATAGGTTAAAAACCCTAATTGGACAAGAATAAGCCTAGGGAGAACGAAAATGACCTAAATGTTAATCCAATGACACAACTCAACTTATTGGGATCACAAGATTGGTTAAAAACCCTAATTGGACAAGAATAAGCCTAGGGAGGACGAAAATGACCTAATAGATCATCCAATGATACAAACACTCCTATTGGATGCACAAGATTGGTTAAAAACCCTAGTTGGACAAGAATATGCCTAAGGAGGACAAAAATGACCTAATTGATCATCCAATGACACCAATGAACTTATTGGATGCACAAGATTGGTTAAAAACCCTAATTGGACAAGAATAAGCCTAGGGAGGACGAAAATGACCTAATTGATCATCCAATGACACAAACACACCTATTGGATGCACAAGATTGGTTAAAAACCCTAATTGGACAAGAATATGCCTAGGGAGGACGAAAATGACCTAAATATTAATTCAATGACACAAACAAACTTATTGGATGCACAAGATTGGTTAAAAACCCTAATTGGACAAGAATATCCCTAGGGAGGACGAAAATGACCTAATTGATCATCCAATGACACAAACACACCTATTGGATGCACAAGATTGGTTAAAAACCCTAGTTGGACAAGAACATGCCTAGGGAGGACGAAAATGACCTAATTGATCATCCAATGACACTAACGAACTTATTGGATGCACAAGATTGGTTAAAAACCCTAATTGGACAAGAATAAGCCTAGGAAGGACGAAAATGACCTAATTGATCATCCAATGACACAAACACACCTATTGGATGCACAAGATTGGTTAAAAACCCTAATTGGACAAGAATATGCCTAGGGAGGACGAAAATGACCTAAATATTAATTCAATGACACAAACAAACTTATTGGATGCACAAGATTGGTTAAAAACCCTAATTGGACAAGAATAAGCCTAGGGAGGACGAAAATGACCTAATTGATCATCCAATGACACAAACACACCTATTGGATGCACAAGATTGGTTAAAAACCCTAATTGGACAAGAATATGCCTAGGGAGGACGAAAATGACCTAAATATTAATTCAATGACAAAAACAAAGTTATTGTATGCACAAGATTGGTTTAGAACCCTACTTGGACAAGAATAAGCCTAGGGAGGACGAAAATGACCTAATTGATCATCCAATGACACAAACACACCTATTGGATGCACAAGATTGGTTAAAAACCCTAATTGGACAAGAATAAGCCTAGGGAGGACGAAAATGACCTAATTGATCATCCAATGTCACAAACACACCTATTGGAAGCACAAGATTGGTTAAAAACCCTAATTGGACAAGATGATGCCTAGGGAGGACGAAAACGAACTAAATATTAATTCAATGACACAAACAAACTTATTGGATGCACAAGATTGGTTAAAAACCCTAATTGGACAAGAATAAGCCTAGGGAGGACGAAAATGACCTAAATGTTAATCCAATGACACAAACACACCTATTGGATGCACAAGATTGGTTAAAAACCCTAATTGGACAAGAATAAGCCTAGGGAGGACGAAAATGACCTAATTGATCATCCAATGACACAAACACACCTATTGGATGCACAAGATTGGTTAAAAACCCTAATTGGACAAGAATATGCCTAGGGAGGACGAAAATGACCTAAATGTTAATCTAATGACACAAATGAACTTATTAAATGTACAAGATTGGTTAAAAACCCTAATTGGACAAGAATAAGCCTAGGGAGGACGAAAATGACCTAAATGTTAATCCAATGACACAACTCAACTTATTGGATGCACAAGATTGGTTAAAAACCCTAATTGGACAAGAATAAGCCTAGGGAGGACGAAAATGACCTATATGTTAATCCAATGACACAACTCAACTTATTGGATGCACAAGATTGGTTAAAAACCCTAATTGGACAAGAATAAGCATAGGGAGGACGGAAATGACCTAATTGATCATCCAATGACACAAACACACCTATTGGATGCACAAGATTTGTTAAAAACCCTAATTGGAAAAGAATATGCCTAGGAAGGACGAAAATGACCTAATTGATCATTCAATGACACAAACACACCTATTCGATGCACAAGATTGGTTAAAAACCCTAATTGGACAAGAATAAGCCTAAGGAGGACGAAAATGACCTAAATGTGAATCCAATGACACAACTCAACTTATTGGATGCACAAGATTGGTTAAAAACCCTAATTGGACAAGAATAAGCCTAGGGAGGACGAAAATGACCTAAATGTTAATCCAATGACACAAACACACCTATTGGATGCACAAGATTGGTTAAAAACCCTAATTGGACAAGAATAAGCCTAGGGAGGACGAAAATGACCTAATTGATCATCCAATGACACAAACACACCTATTGGATGCACAAGATTGGTTAAAAACCCTAATTGGACAAGAATATGCCTAGGGAGGACGAAAATGACCTAAATATTAATTCAATGACACAAACAAAGTTATTGGATGCACAAGATTGATTAAAAACCCTAATTTGACAAGAATAAGTCTAGGTAGGACGAAAATGACCTAATTGATCATCCAATGACACAAACACACCTATTGGATGCACAAGATTGGTTAAAAACCCTAATTGGACATGAATAAGCCTAGGGACGACGAAAACGACCTAATTGATCATCCATTGACACAAACACACCTATTGGATGAACAAGATTGGTTAAAAACCCTAATTGGACAAGAATAAGCCTAGGGAGGACGAAAATGACCTAATTGATCATCCAATGACACAAACACACCTATTGGATGCACAAGATTGGTTAAAAACCCTAATTGGACAAGAATATGCCTAGGGAGGACGAAAATGACCTAAATATTAATTCAATGACACAAACAAAGTTATTGGATGCACAAGATTGGTTAAAAACCCTAATTGGACAAGAATAAGCCTAGGGAGGACGAAAATGACCTAATTGATCATCCAATGACACAAACACACCTATTGGATGCACAAGATTGGTTAAAAACCCTAATTGGACAAGAATATGCCTAGGGAGGACGAAAATGACCTAAATATTAATTCAATGACACAAACAAAGTTATTGGATGCACAAGATTGGTGAAAAACCCTAATTGGACAAGAATAAGCCTAGGGGGAACGAAAATGACCTAATTGATCATCCAATGACACAAACACACCTATTGGATGCACAAGATTGGTTAAAAACCCTAATTGGACAAGAATATGCCTAGGGAGGACGAAAATGACCTAAATATTAATTCAATGACACAAACAAAGTTATTGGATGCACAAGATTGGTTAAAAACCCTAATTGGACAAGAATAAGCCTAGGGAGGACGAAAATGACCTAATTGATCATCCAATGACACAAACACACCTATTGGATGCACAAGATTGGTTAAAAACCCTAATTGGACAAGAATATGCCTAGGGAGGACGAAAATGACCTAAATATTAATTCAATGAAACAAACAAAGTTATTAGATGCACAAGATTGGTTAAAAACCCTAATTGGAAAAGAATAAGCCTAGGGAGGACGAAAATGACCTAATTGATCATCCAATGACACAAACACACCTATTGGATGCACAAGATTGGTTAAAAACCCTAATTGGACAAGAATATGCCAAGGGAGGAGGAAAATGACCTAAATATTAATTCAATGACACAAACAAAGTTATTGGATGCACAAGATTGGTTAAAAACCCTAATTGGACAAGAATAAGCCTAGGGACGACGACAATGACCTAATTGATCATCCAAAGACACAAACACACCTATTGGATGCACAAGATTGGTTAAAAACCCTAATTGGACAAGAATAAGCCTACGGAGCGCGAAAATGACCTTAATGTGAATCCAATGACACAACTCAACTTATTGGATGCACAAGATTGGTTAAAAACCCTAATTGGGCAAGAATAAGCCTAGGGAGGACGAAAATGACCTAATTGATCATCCAATGACACAACTCAACTTATTGGATGCACAAGATTTGTTAAAAACCCTAATTGGGTAAGAATAAGCCTAGAGAGGACGAAAAATGACCTAATTGATCATCCAATGACACAAACACACCTATTGGATGCACAACATTGGTTAAAAACCCTAATTGGACAAGAATAAGCCTACGGAGCGCGAAAATGACCTAAATGTGAATCCAATGACACAACTCAACTTATTGGATGCACAAGATTGGTTAAAAACCCTAATTGGACAAGAATAAGCCTAGGGAGGACGAAAATGACCTAATTGATCATCCAATGACACAAACACACCTATTGGAAGCACAAGATTGGTTAAAAACCCTAATTGGACAAGAATATGCCTAGGGAGGACGAAAATGACCTAAATATTAATTCAATGACACAAACAAACTTATTGGATGCACAAGATTGGTTCAAAACCCTAATTGGACAAGAATAAGCCTAGGGAGGACGAAAATGACCTAAATGTTAATCCAATGACACAAACACACCTATTGGATGCACAAGATTGGTTAAAAACCCTAATTGGACAAGAATAAGGCTAGGTAGGACGAAAATGACCTAATTGATCATCCAATGACACAAACACACCTATTGGATGCATAAGATTGGTTAAAAACGCTAAT
Organism: Cicer pinnatifidum; assembly: GCA_037974775.1. Classification (NCBI taxonomy): domain Eukaryota; kingdom Viridiplantae; phylum Streptophyta; class Magnoliopsida; order Fabales; family Fabaceae; genus Cicer; species Cicer pinnatifidum. The sequence goes on along the minus strand of JBBPBR010001485.1, from coordinate 87,102 downwards.
TGGAAAAGAATATGCCTAGGGAGGACAAAAATGACCTAAATATTAATTCAATGACACAAACAAAGTTATTGGATGCACAAGATTGGTTAAAAACCCTAATTGGACAAGAATAAGCCTAGGGAGGACGAAAATGACCTAATTGATCATCCAATGACACAAACACACCTATTGGATGCACAAGATTGGTTAAAAACCCTAATTGGACAAGAATATGCCTAGGGAGGACGAAAATGACCTAAATGTTAATCCAATGACACATCTCAACTTATTGGATGCACATGATTGGTTAAAAACCTTAATTGGGTAAGAATAAGCCTAGGGAGGACGAAAATGACCTAATTGATCATCCAATGACACAAACACACCTATTGGATGCACAAGATTGGTTAAAAACCCTAATTGGTCAAGAATAAGCCTAGGGACGACGAAAATGACCTAATTGATCATCCAAAGACACAAACACACCTATTGGATGCACAAGATTCGTTAAAAACCCTAGTTGGACAAGAATATGCCTAGGGAGGACGAAAATGACCTAATTGATCATCCAATGACACAAATGAACTTATTGGATGCACAAGATTGGTTAAAAACCCTAATTGGACAAGAATAAATCTAGGGAGGACGAAAATGACCTAATTCATCATCCAATGACACAAACACACCTATTGGATGCACAAGATTGGTTAAAAACCCTAATTGGACAAGAATATGCCTAGGGAGGACAAAAATGACCTAAATGTTAATCCAATGACACAAATGAACTTTTTGGATGCACAACATTGGTTAAAAACCCTAATTGGACAAGAATAAGCCCACGGAGCGCGAAAATGACCTAAATGTGAATCCAATGACACAACTCAACTTATTGGATGCACAAGATTGGTTAAAAACCCTAATTGGACAAGAATAAGCCTAGGGATGACGAAAATGACCTAATTGATCATCCAATGACACAAACACACCTATTGGATGCACAAGATTGGTTAAAAACCCTAACTGGACAAGGATATGCCTAGGGAGGACGAAAATGACCTAATTGATTATCCAATGACACAAACACACCTATTGGATGCACAAGATTGGTTAAAAACCCTAATTGGAAAAGAATATGCCTAGGGAGGACGAATATGACCTAAATGTTAATCCAATAACATAAATGAACTTATTGGATGCACAAGATTGGTTAAAAACCCTAATTAGACAAGAATAAGCCTAGGGAGAACGAAAATGACCTAAATGTTATTCCAATGACACAACTCAACTTATTGGATGCACAAGATTGGTTAAAAACCCTAATTGGACAAGAATATGCCTAGGGAGGACGAAAATGACCTAAATGTGAATCCAATGAAACAAATGAACTTATTGGATGCACAAGATTGGTTAAAAACCTAATTGGACAAGAATAAGCCTAGGGAGAACGAAAATGACCTAAATGTTAATCCAATGACACAACTCAACTTATTGGATGCACAAGATTGGTTAAAAACCCTAATTGGACAAGAATAAGCCTAGGGAGGACGAAAATGACCTAATTGATCATCCAATGACACAAACACACCTATTGGATGCACAAGATTGGTTAAAAACCCTAATTGGACAAGAATATGCCTAGGGAGGACGAAAATGACCTAAATGTTGATCCAATGACACAAATGAACTTATTAGATGTACAAGATTGGTTAAAAACCCTAGTTGGACAAGAATATGCCTAGGGAGGACGAAAATGACCTAATTGATCATCCAATGACACAAATGAACTTATTGGATGCACAAGATTGGTTAAAAACCCTAATTGGACAAGAATATACCTAGGGAGGATGAAAATGACCTAAATGTTAATCCAATGACACAACTCAACTTATTGGATGCACAAGATTGGTTAAAAACCCTAATTGGACAAGAATAAGCCTAGGGAGGACGAAAATGACCTAATTGATCATCCAATGACACAAACACACCTATTGGATGCACAAGATTGGTTAAAAACCCTAATTGGACAAGAATATGCCTAGGGAGGACGAAAATGACCTAAATGTTAATCTAATGACACAAATGAACTTATTAAATGTACAAGATTGGTTAAAAACCCTAATTGGACAAGAATAAGCCTAGGGAGGACGAAAATGACCTAAATGTTAATCCAATGACACAACTCAACTTATTGGATGCACAAGATTGGTTAAAAACCCTAATTGGACAAGAATAAGCCTAGGGAGGACGAAAATGACCTAATTGATCATCCAATGACACAAACACACCTTTTGGATGCACAAGATTGGTTAAAAACCCTAATTGGACAAGAATATGCCTAGGGAGGACGAAAATGACCTAATTGATCATCCAATGACACAAACACACCTATTGGATGCACAAGATTCGTTAAAAACCCTAATTGGACAAGAATATGCCTAGGGAGGACGAAAATGACCTAATTGATCATCCAATGACACAAACACACCTATTGGATGCACAAGATTGGTTAAAAACCCTAATTGGACAAGAATATGCCTAGGGAGGACGAAAATGACCTAAATATTAATTCAAGGACACAAACAAAATTATTGGATGCACAAGATTGGTTAAAAACCCTAATTGGACAAGAATGAGCCTAGGGAGGAAGAAAATGACCTAAATGTTAATCCAATGACACAACTCAACTTATTGGATGCACAAGATTGGTTAAAAACCGTAATTGGAAAAGAATAAGCCTAAGGAGGACGAAAATGACCTAATTGATCATCCAATGACACAAACACACCTATTGGATGCACAAGATTGGTTAAAAACCCTAATTGGACAAGAATATGCCTAGGGAGGACGAAAATGACCTAAATATTAATTCAATGACACAAACAAACTTATTGGATGCACAAGATTGGTTAAAAACCCTAATTGGACAAGAATAAGCCTAGGGAGGACGAAAATTACCTAATTGATCATCCATTGCCACAAACACACCTATTGGATGCACAAGATTGTATAAAAACCCTAATTGGACAAGAATATGCCTAGGGAGGACGAAAATGACCTAATTGATCATCCAATGACACAAACACACCTATTGGATGCACAAGATTGGTTAAAAACCCTAATTGGACAAGAATATGCCTAGGGAGGACGAAAATGACCTAAATATTAATTCAATGACATAAACAAACTTGTTGGATGCACAAGATTGGTTAAAAACCCTAATTGGACAAGAATAAGCCTAGGGAGGACGAAAACGACCAAATTGATCATCCATTGCCACAAACACACCTATTGGATGCACAAGATTGGTTAAAAACCCTAATTGGACAAGAATATGCCTAGGGAGGACGAAAATGACCTAATTGATCATCCAATGACACAAACACACCTATTGGATGCACAAGATTGGTTAAAAACCCTAATTGGACAAGAATATGCCTAGGGAGGACGAAAATGACCTAAATATTAATTCAATGACATAAACAAACTTATTGGATGCACAAGATTGGTTAAAAACCCTAATTGGACAAGAATAAGCCTAGGGAGGACGAAAATGACCTAATTGATCATCCAATGACACAAACACACCTATTGGATGCACAAGATTGGATAAAAACCCTAATTGGACAAGAATATTCCTAGGGAGGACGAAAATGACCTAAATATTAATTCAATGACATAAACAAACTTATTGGATGCACAAAATTGGTTAAAAACCCTAATTGGACAAGAATGTGCCTAGGGAGGACGAAAATGACCTAATTGATCATCCAATGACACAAACACACCTATTGGATGCACAAGATTGGTTAAAAACCCTAATTGGACAAGAATATGCCTAGGGAGGACGAAAATGACCTAAATATTAATTCAATGACACAAACAAACTTATTGGATGCACTAGATTGGTTAAAAACCCTAATTGGGCAAGAATAAGCCTGGGGAGGACGAAAATGACCTAATTGATTATCCAATGACACAAACACGACTATTGGATGCACAAGATTGGTTAAAAACCCTAATTTGACAAGAATATGCCTAGGGAGGACGAAAATGACCTAAATATTAATTCAATGACACAAACAAACTTATTGGATGCACAAGATTGGTTAAAAACCCTAATTGGACAAGAATAAGCCTAGGGAGGACGGAAATGACCTAATTGATCATCCAATGACACAAACACACCTATTGGATGCACAAGATTGGTTAAAAACCCTAATTGGACAAGAATATGCCTAGGGAGGACGAAAATGACCTAAATATTAATTCAATGACACAAACAAACTTATTGGATGCACAAGAATGGTTAAAAACCCTAATTGGACATGAATAAGCCTAGGGAGGATGAAAATGACCTAATTGATCATCCAATGACACAAACACACCTATTGGATGCACAAGATTGGTTAAAAACCCTAATTGGACAAGAATAAGCCTAGGGAGGACGAAAATGACCTAATTGATCATCCAATGACACAAACACACCTATTGGATGCACAAGATTGGTTAAAAACCCTAGTTGGACAAGAATATGCCTAGGGAGGACGAAAATGACCTAATTGATCATCCAAGGACACAAATGAACTTATTGGATGCACAAGATTGGTTAAAAACCCTAATTGGACAAGAATAAGCATAGAAAGGACGAAAATGACCAAATTGATCATCCAATGACACAAACACACCTATTGGATGCACAAGATTGGTTAAAAACCCTAATTGGACAAGAATATGCCTAGGGAGGACGAAAATGACCTAAATGTTAATCCAATGACACAAATGAACTTATTGGATGCACAAGATTGGTTAAAAACCCTAATGGGACAAGAATAAGCCTAGGAAGGACGAAAATGACCTAATTGATCATCCAATGACACAAACACACCTATTGGATGCACAAGATTGGTTAAAAACCCTAATTGGACAAGAATATGCCTAGGGAGGACGAAAATGACCTAAATATTAATTCAATGACACAAACAAAGTTATTGATGCACAAGATTGGTTAAAAAGCCTAATTGGACAAGAATAAGCCTAGGGAGAACGAAAATGACCTAAATGTTAATCCAATGACACAACTCAACTTATTGAATGCACAAGATTGGTTAAAAACCCTAGTTGGACAAGAATATGCCTAGGGAGGACGAAAATGACCTAATTGATCATCCAATGACACAAATGAACTTATTGGATGCACAAGATTGGTTAAAAACCCTAATTGGACAAGAATAAATCTAGGGAGGACGAAAATGACCTAATTCATCATCCAATGACACAAACACACCTATTGGATGCACAAGATTGGTTAAAAACCCTAATTGGACAAGAATATGCCTAGGGAGGACAAAAATGACCTAAATGTTAATCCAATGACACAAATGAACTTTTTGGATGCACAACATTGGTTAAAAACCCTAATTGGACAAGAATAAGCCCACGGAGCGCGAAAATGACCTAAATGTGAATCCAATGACACAACTCAACTTATTGGATGCACAAGATTGGTTAAAAACCCTAATTGGACAAGAATAAGCCTAGGGATGACGAAAATGACCTAATTGATCATCCAATGACACAAACACACCTATTGGATGCACAAGATTGGTTAAAAACCCTAACTGGACAAGGATATGCCTAGGGAGGACGAAAATGACCTAATTGATTATCCAATGACACAAACACACCTATTGGATGCACAAGATTGGTTAAAAACCCTAATTGGAAAAGAATATGCCTAGGGAGGACGAATATGACCTAAATGTTAATCCAATAACATAAATGAACTTATTGGATGCACAAGATTGGTTAAAAACCCTAATTAGACAAGAATAAGCCTAGGGAGAACGAAAATGACCTAAATGTTATTCCAATGACACAACTCAACTTATTGGATGCACAAGATTGGTTAAAAACCCTAATTGGACAAGAATATGCCTAGGGAGGACGAAAATGACCTAAATGTGAATCCAATGAAACAAATGAACTTATTGGATGCACAAGATTGGTTAAAAACCTAATTGGACAAGAATAAGCCTAGGGAGAACGAAAATGACCTAAATGTTAATCCAATGACACAACTCAACTTATTGGATGCACAAGATTGGTTAAAAACCCTAATTGGACAAGAATAAGCCTAGGGAGGACGAAAATGACCTAATTGATCATCCAATGACACAAACACACCTATTGGATGCACAAGATTGGTTAAAAACCCTAATTGGACAAGAATATGCCTAGGGAGGACGAAAATGACCTAAATGTTGATCCAATGACACAAATGAACTTATTAGATGTACAAGATTGGTTAAAAACCCTAGTTGGACAAGAATATGCCTAGGGAGGACGAAAATGACCTAATTGATCATCCAATGACACAAATGAACTTATTGGATGCACAAGATTGGTTAAAAACCCTAATTGGACAAGAATATACCTAGGGAGGATGAAAATGACCTAAATGTTAATCCAATGACACAACTCAACTTATTGGATGCACAAGATTGGTTAAAAACCCTAATTGGACAAGAATAAGCCTAGGGAGGACGAAAATGACCTAATTGATCATCCAATGACACAAACACACCTATTGGATGCACAAGATTGGTTAAAAACCCTAATTGGACAAGAATATGCCTAGGGAGGACGAAAATGACCTAAATGTTAATCCAATGACACAAATGAACTTATTGGATATACAAGATTGGTTAAAAACCCTAACTGGACAAGAATAAGCCTAGGGAGGACGAAAATGACCTAATTGATCATCCAATGACACAAACACACCTATTGGATGCACAAGATTGGTTAAAAACCCTAATTGGACAAGAATATGCCTAGGGAGGACGAAAATGACCTAAATATTAATTCAATGACACAAACAAAGTTATTGGATGCACAAGATTGGTTAAAAACCCTAATTGGACAAGAATAAGCCTAGGGAGGACGAAAATGACCTAATTGATCATCCAATGACACAAACAAACCTATTGGATGCACAAGATTGGTTAAAAACCCTAATTGGACAAGAATAAGCCAAGGGAGGACGAAAATGACTTAATTGATCATCCAATGACACAAATGAACTTATTGGATGCACAAGATTTGTTAAAAACCCTAATTGGACAAGAATAAGCCTAGGGAGGACGAAAATGACCTAATTGATCATCCAATGACACAAACACACCTATTGGATGCACAAGATTGGTTAAAAACCCTAATTGGACAAGAATATGCCTAGGGAGGACGAAAATGACCTAAATATTAATTCAATGACACAAACAAAGTTATTGGATGCACAAGATTGGTTAAAAACCCTAATTGGACAAGAATAAGCCTAGGGAGGACGAAAATGACCTAATTGATCATCCAATGACACAAACACACCTATTGGATGCACAAGATTGGTTAAAAACCCTAATTGGACAAGAATATGCCTAGGGAGGACGAAAATGACCTAAATATTAATTCAATGACACAAACAAAGTTATTGGATGCACAAGATTGGTGAAAAACCCTAATTGGACAAGAATAAGCCTAGGGGGAACGAAAATGACCTAATTGATCATCCAATGACACAAACACACCTATTGGATGCACAAGATTGGTTAAAAACCCTAATTGGACAAGAATATGCCTAGGGAGGACGAAAATGACCTAAATATTAATTCAATGACACAAACAAAGTTATTGGATGCACAAGATTGGTTAAAAACCCTAATTGGACAAGAATAAGCCTAGGGAGGACGAAAATGACCTAATTGATCATCCAATGACACAAACACACCTATTGGATGCACAAGATTGGTTAAAAACCCTAATTGGACAAGAATATGCCTAATGAGGACGAAAATGACCTAAATATTAATTCAACGACACAAACAAAGTTATTGGATGCACAAGATTGGTTAAAAACCCTAATTGGACAAGAATAAGCCTAGGGAGGACGAAAATGACCTAATTGATCATCCAATGACACAAACACACCTATTGGATGCACAAGATTGGTTAAAAACCCTAATTGGACAAGAATATGCCTAGGGAGGACGAAAATGACCTAAATATTAATTCAATGACACAAACAAACTTATTTGAGGCACAAGATTGGTTAAAAACCCTAATTGGCCAAGAATAAGCCTAGGGAGGACGAAAATGACCTAATTGATCATCCAATGACACAAACACACCTATTGGATGCACAAGATTGGTTAAAAACCCTAATTGGACAAGAATAAGCCTAGGGAGGACGAAAATGACCTAATTGATCATCCAATGACACAAACACACCTATTGGATGCACAAGATTGGTTAAAAACCCTAATTGGACAAGAATATGCCTAGGGAGGACGAAAAGGACCTAAATATTAATTCAATGACACAAACAAACTTATTGGATGAACAAGATTGGTTAAAAACCCTAATTGGACAAGAATAAGCCTAGCGAGGACGAAAATGACCTAATAGATCATCCAATGACACAAACACACCTATTGGATGCACAAGATTGGTTAAAAACCCTAATTGGACAAGAATAAGCCTAGGGAGGATGAAAATGACCTAATTGATCATCCAAAGACACAAACACACCTATTGGATGCACAAGATTGGTTAAAAACCCTAGTTGGACAAGAATATGCCTAGGGAGGACGAAAATGACCTAATTGATCATCCAATGACACAAATGAACTTATTGGATGCACAAGATTGGTTAAAAACCCTAATTGGAAAAGAATAAGCCTAGGGAGGACGAAAATGACCTAATTGATCATCCAATGACACAAACACACCTATTGGATGCACAAGAATGGTTAAAAATCCTCATTGGACAAGAATATGCCAAGGGAGGAGGAAAATGACCTAAATATTAATTCAATGACACAAACAAAGTTATTGGATGCACAAGATTGGTTAAAAACCCTAATTGGACAAGACTAAGCCTAGGGCGACGAAAATGACCTAATTGATCATCCAATGACACAAACACACCTATTGGATGCACAAGATTGGTTAAAAACCCTAATTGGACAAGAATATGCCTAGGGAGGACGAAAATGACCTAAATATTAATTCAATGACACAAACAAACTTATTGGATGCACAAGATTGGTTCAAAACCCTAATTGGACAAGAATAAGCCTAGGGAGGACGAAAATGACCTAAATGTTAATCCAATGACACAAACACACCTATTGGATGCACAAGATTGGTTAAAAACCCTAATTGGACAAGAATAAGGCTAGGTAGGACGAAAATGACCTAATTGATCATCCAATGACACAAACACACCTATTGGATGCACAAGATTGGTTAAAAACCCTAATTGGAAATGAATATGCCTAGGGAGGACAAAAATGACCTAAATATTAATTCAATGACACAAACAAAGTTATTGGATGCACAAGATTGGTTAAAAACCCTAATTGGACAAGAATAAGCCTAGGGAGGACGAAAATGACCTAATTGATCATCCAATGACACAAACACACCTATTGGATGCACAAGATTGGTTAAAAACCCTAATTGGACAAGAATATGCCTAGGGAGGACGAAAATGACCTAAATGTTAATCCAATGACACATCTCAACTTATTGGATGCACATGATTGGTTAAAAACCTTAATTGGGTAAGAATAAGCCTAGGGAGGACGAAAATGACCTAATTGATCATCCAATGACACAAACACACCTATTGGATGCACAAGATTGGTTAAAAACCCTAATTGGTCAAGAATAAGCCTAGGGACGACGAAAATGACCTAATTGATCATCCAAAGACACAAACACACCTATTGGATGCACAAGATTCGTTAAAAACCCTAGTTGGACAAGAATATGCCTAGGGAGGACGAAAATGACCTAATTGATCATCCAATGACACAAATGAACTTATTGGATGCACAAGATTGGTTAAAAACCCTAATTGGACAAGAATAAATCTAGGGAGGACGAAAATGACCTAATTCATCATCCAATGACACAAACACACCTATTGGATGCACAAGATTGGTTAAAAACCCTAATTGGACAAGAATATGCCTAGGGAGGACAAAAATGACCTAAATGTTAATCCAATGACACAAATGAACTTTTTGGATGCACAACATTGGTTAAAAACCCTAATTGGACAAGAATAAGCCCACGGAGCGCGAAAATGACCTAAATGTGAATCCAATGACACAACTCAACTTATTGGATGCACAAGATTGGTTAAAAACCCTAATTGGACAAGAATAAGCCTAGGGATGACGAAAATGACCTAATTGATCATCCAATGACACAAACACACCTATTGGATGCACAAGATTGGTTAAAAACCCTAACTGGACAAGGATATGCCTAGGGAGGACGAAAATGACCTAATTGATTATCCAATGACACAAACACACCTATTGGATGCACAAGATTGGTTAAAAACCCTAATTGGAAAAGAATATGCCTAGGGAGGACGAATATGACCTAAATGTTAATCCAATAACATAAATGAACTTATTGGATGCACAAGATTGGTTAAAAACCCTAATTAGACAAGAATAAGCCTAGGGAGAACGAAAATGACCTAAATGTTATTCCAATGACACAACTCAACTTATTGGATGCACAAGATTGGTTAAAAACCCTAATTGGACAAGAATATGCCTAGGGAGGACGAAAATGACCTAAATGTGAATCCAATGAAACAAATGAACTTATTGGATGCACAAGATTGGTTAAAAACCTAATTGGACAAGAATAAGCCTAGGGAGAACGAAAATGACCTAAATGTTAATCCAATGACACAACTCAACTTATTGGATGCACAAGATTGGTTAAAAACCCTAATTGGACAAGAATAAGCCTAGGGAGGACGAAAATGACCTAATTGATCATCCAATGACACAAACACACCTATTGGATGCACAAGATTCGTTAAAAACCCTAATTGGACAAGAATATGCCTACGGAGGACGAAAATGACCTAATTGATCATCCAATGACACAAACACACCTATTGGATGCACAAGATTGGTTAAAAACCCTAATTGGACAAGAATAAGCCTAGGGAGGACGAAAATTACCTAATTGATCATCCAATCACACAAACACACCTATTGGATGCACAAGATTGGTTAAAAACCATAATTGGACAAGAATATGCCTAGGGAGGACGAAAATGACTTAAATGTTAATCAAATGACAAAAATGAACTTTTTGGATGCACAAGATTGGTTAAAAACCCTTATTGGACAAGAATAAGCCTAGGGAGGAGGAAAATGACCTAATTGATCATCCAATGACACAAACACACCTATTGGATGCACAAGATTGGTTAAAAACCCTAATTGGACAAGCATATGCCTAGGGAGGACGAAAATGACCTAAATGTTAATCCAATGACACAACTCAACTTATTGGATGCACAAGATTGGTTAAAAACCCTAATTGGACAAGAATAAGCCTAGGGAGGACGAAAATGACCTAATTGATCATCCAATGACACAAACACACCTATTGGATGCACAACATTGGTTAAAAACCCTAATTGGACAAGAATATGCCTAGGGAGGACGAAAATGACCTAAATATTAATTCAATGAAACAAACAAACTTATTGGATGCTCAAGATTGGTTAAAAATCCTAATTGGACAAGAATAAGCCTAGGGAGGACGAAAATGACCTAATTGATCATCCGATGACACAAACACACCTATTGGATGCACAAGATTGGTTAAAAACCCTTATTGGACAAGACTAAGCCTAGGGAGGACGAAAATGACCTAAATGTTAATCCAATGACACAACTCAACTTATTGGATGCACAAGATTGGTTAAAAACCCTAATTGGACAAGAATAAGCCTAGGGAGGACGAAAATGACCTAAATGTTAATCCAATGACACAACTCAACTTATTGGATGCACAAGATTGGTTAAAAACCCTAATTGGACAAGAATAAGCCTAGGGAGGACGAAAATGACCTAATTGATCATCCAATGACACAAACACACCTATTGGATGCACAAGATAGGTGAAAAACCCTAATTGGACAAGAATAAGCCTATGGAGGACGAAAATGACCTAATTGTTCATCCAATGACACAAACACACCTATTGGATGCACAAGATTGGTTAAAAACCCTAATTGGACAAGAATAAGCCTAGGGAGGACGAAAATGACCTAATTGATCATCCAATGACACAAACACACCTATTGGATGCACAAGATTGGTTAAAAACCCTAGTTGGACAAGAATATGCATAGGGAGGACGAAAATGACCTAAATATTAATTCAATGACATAAACAAACTTGTTGGATGCACAAGATTGGTTAAAAACCCTAATTGGACAAGAATAAGCCTAGGGAGGACGAAAATGACCTAATTGATCATCCAATGACACAAACACACCTATTGGATGCACAAGATTGGTTAAAAACCCTAATTGGACAAGAATATGCCTAGGGAGGACGAAAATGACCTAAATATTAATTCAATGACACAAACAAACGTATTGGATGCACAAGATTGGTTTAAAACCCTAATTGGACAAGAATAAGCCTAGGGAGGACGAAAATGACCTAATTGATCATCCAATGACACAAACTCACCTATTGAATGCACAAGATTGGTTAAAAACCCTAATTGGACAAGAATATGCCTAGGGAGGACGAAAATGACCTAATTGATCATCCAATGACACAAACACACCTATTGGATGCACAAGATTGGTTAAAAACCCTAATTGGACAAGAATATACCAAGGGAGGACGAAAATGACCTAATTGATCATCCAATGACACAAACACACCTATTGGATGCACAAGATTGGTTAAAAACCCTAATTGGACAAGAATAAGCCTAGGGAGGACGAAAATGACCTAATTGACCATCCAATGACACAAACACACCTATTGGATGCACAAGATTGGTTAAAAACCCTAATTGGACAAGAATAAGCCTAGGGAGGACGTAAATAACCTAAATGATCAACCAATGACACAAATGAACTTATTGGATGCACAAGATTTGTTAAAAACCCTAATTGGACAAGAATAAGCCTAGGGAGGACGAAAATGACCTAATTGATCATCCAATGACACAAACACACCTATTGGATGCACAAGATTGGTTAAAAACCCTAATTGGACAAGAATATGCCTAGGGAGGACGAAAATGACCTAAATATTAATTCAATGACACAAACAAAGTTATTGGATGCACAAGATTGGTTAAAAACCCTAATTGGACAAGAATAAGCATAGAAAGGACGAAAATGACCTAATTGATCATCCAATTACACAAACACACCTATTGGATGCACAAGATTGGTTAAAAACCCTAATTGGATAAGAATATGCCTAGGGAGGACGAAAATTACCTAATTGATCGTCCAATGACACAAATGAACTTATTGGATGCACAAGATTGGTTAAAAATCCTAATTGGACAAGAATAAGCATAGAAAGGACGAAAATGACCTAATTGATCATCCAATGACACAAACACACCTATTGGATGCACAAGATTGGTTAAAAACCCTAATTGGACAAGAATATGCCTAGGGAGGACAAAAATGACCTAAATGTTAATCCAATGACACAAATGAACGTATTGGATGCACAAGATTGGTTAAAAACCCTAATTGGACAAGAATATGCCTAGGTAGAACGAAAATGACCTAATTGATCATCCAATGACACAAAAACACCTATTGGATGCACAAGATTGGTTAAAAACCCTAATTGGACAAGAATATGCCTAGGGAGGACGAAAATGACCTAATTGATCATCCAATGACACAAACACACCTATTGGATGCACAAGATTGGTTAAAAACCCTAATTGGACAAGAATAAGCGTAGGGGGAACGAAAATGACCTAAATGTTAATCCAATGACACAACTCAACTTATTGGATGCACAAGATTGGTTAAAAACCCTAATTGGACAAGAATAAGCCTAGGGAGGACGAAAATGACCTAATTGATCATCCAATGACACAAACACACCTATTGGATGCACAAGATTGGTTAAAAACCCTAATTGGACAAGAATATGCCTAGGGAGGACGAAAATGACCTAAATATTAATTCAATAACACAAACAAACTTATTTGATGCACAAGATTGATTAAAAACCCTAATTGGACAAGAATAAGCCTAGGGAGGACGAAAATGACCTAATTGATCATCCAATGACACAAACACACCTATTGGATGCACAAGATTGGTTAAAAACCCTAATTGGAAAAGAATATGCCTAGGAAGGACGAAAATGACCTAATTGATCATTCAATGACACAAACACACCTATTCGATGCACAAGATTGGTTAAAAACCCTAATTGGACAAGAATAAGCCTACGGAGGACGAAAATGACCTAAATGTGAATCCAATGACACAAATCAACTTATTGGATGCACAAGATTGGTTAAAAACCCTAATTGGACAAGAATAAGCCTAGGGAGGACGAAAATGACCTAAATGTTAATCCAATGACACAAACACACCTATTGGATGCACAAGATTGGTTAAAAACCCTAATTGGACAAGAATAAGCCTAGGGAGGACGAAAATGACCTAATTGATCATCCAATGACACAAACACACCTATTGGATGCACAAGATTGGTTAAAAACCCTAATTGGAAAAGAATATGCCTAGGAAGGACGAAAATGACCTAATTGATCATTCAATGACACAAACACACCTATTCGATGCACAAGATTGGTTAAAAACCCGAATTGGACAAGAATAAGCCTACGTAGGACGAAAATGACCTAAATGTGAATCCAACGACACAACTCAACTTATTGGATGCACAAGATTGGTTAAAAACCCTAATTGGACAAGAATAAGCCTAGGGAGGACGAAAATGACCTAAATGTTAATCCAATGACACAAACACACCTATTGGATGCACAAGATTGGTTAAAAACCCTAATTGGACAAGAATAAGCCTAGGGAGGACGAAAATGACCTAATTGATCATCCAATGACACAAACACACCTATTGGATGCACAAGATTGGTTAAAAACCCTAATTGGTCAAGATTAAGCCTAGGGACGACGAAAATGACCTAATTGATCATCCAAAGACACAAACACACCTATTGGATGCACAAGATTCGTTAAAAACCCTAGTTGGACAAGAATATGCCTAGGGAGGAAGAAAATGACCTAATTGATCATCCAATGACACAAATGAACTTATTGGATGCATAAGATTGGTTAAAAACCCTAATTGGACAAGAATAAGCCTAGGGATGAAGAAAATGACCTAATTGATCATCCAATGACACAAACACACCTATTGGATGCACAAGATTGGTTAAAAACCCTAATTGGACAAGAATATGCCTAGGGAGGACGAAAATGACCTAAATGTTAATCCAATGACACAAATGAACTTATTGGATGCACAACATTGCTTAAAAACCCTAATTGGACAAGAATAAGCCTAGCGAGGACGAAAATGACCTAAATGTTAATCCAATAACACAAATGAACTTATTGGATGCACAACATTGCTTAAAAACCCTAATTGGACAAGAATAAGCCTAGCGAGGACGAAAATGACCTAAATGTTAATCCAATGACACAAATGAACTTATTGGATGCACAAGATTGGTTAAAAACCCTAATTGGACAAGAATAAGCCTAGGGAGGACGAAAATGACCTAAATGTTAATCCAATGACACAACTCAACTTATTGGATGCACAAGATTGGTTAAAACCCCTAATTGGACAAAAATAAGCATAGGGAGGACGGAAGTGACCTAATTGATCATCAAATGACACAAACACACCTATTGGATGCACAAGATTGGTTAAAAACCTTAATTGGAAAAGAATATGCCTAGGAAGGACGAAAATGACCTAATGGATCATCCAATGACACAAACACACCTATTCGATGCTCAAGATTGGTTAAAAACCCTAATTGGACAACAATAAGCTTACGGAGAACGAAAATGACCTAAATGTGAATCCAATGACTCAACTCAACTTATTGGATGCACAAGATTGGTTAAAAACCCTAATTGGACAAGAATAAACCTAGGGAGGACGAAAATGACCTAATTGATCATCCAATGACACAAACACACCTATTCGATGCACAAGATTGGTTAAAAACCCTAATTGGACAAGAATAAGCCTACGGAGGACGAAAATGACCTAAATGTGAATCCAATGACACAACTCAACTTATTGGCTGCACAAGATTGGTTAAAAACCCAAATTGGACAAGAATATGCCTAGGGAGGACGAAAATGACCTAAATGTTAATACAATGACACAAATGAACTTATTGGATGCACAAGATTGGTTAAAAACCCTAATTGGACAAGAATAAGCCTAGGGAGGACGAAAATGACCTAATTGATCATCCAATGACACAAACACACCTATTGGATGCACAAGATTGGTTAAAAACCCTAATTGGACAAGAATATGCCTAGGGAGGAGGAAAATGACCTAAATATTAATTCAATGACACATACAAAGTTATTGGATGCACAAGATTGGTTAAAAACCCTAATTGGACAAGAATAAGCCTAGGGAGGACGAAAATGACCTAATTGATCATCCAATGACACAAACACACCTATTGGATGCACAAGATTGGTTAAAAACCCTAATTGGACAAGAATATGCCTAGGGAGGACGAAAATGACCTAAATATTAATTCAATGACACAAACAAACTTTTTGGATGCACAAGATTGGTTCAAAACCCTAATTGGACAAGAATAAGCCTAGGGAGGACGAAAATGACCTAAATGTTAATCCAATGACACAAACACACCTATTGGATGCACAAGATTGGTTAAAAACCCTAATTGGACAAGAATAAGGCTAGGGAGGACGAAAATGACCTAATTGATAATCCAATGACACAAACACACCTATTGGATGCACAAGATTGGATAAAAACCCTAATTGGAAAAGAATATGCCTAGGGAGGACAAAAATGACCTAAATATTAATTCAATGACACAAACAAAATTATTGGATGCACAAGATTGGTTAAAAACCCTAATTGGACAAGAATAAGCCTAGGGAGGACGAAAATGACCTAATTGATCATCCAATGACACAAACACACCTATTGGATGCACAAGATTGGTTAAAAACCCTAGTTGGACAAGAACATGCCCAGGGAGGACGAAAATGACCTAATTGATCATTCAATGACACTAATGAACTTATTGGATGCACAAGATTGGTTAAAATTCCTAATTGGACAAGAATAAGCCTAGGGAGGACGAAAATGACCTAATTGATCATCCAATGACACAAACACACCTATTGGATGCACAAGATTGGTTAAAAATCCTAATTGGACAAGAATATCCCTAGGGAGGACGAAAATGACCTAATTGATCATCCAATGACACAAACACACCTATTGGATGCACAAGATTGGTTAAAAACCATAATTGGACAAGAATAAGCCTAGGGAGGATGAAAATAACCTAATTGATCATCCAATGACACTAATGAACTTATTAGATGCACAAGATTGGTTAAAAACCCTAATTGGACAAGAATATGCCTAGGGAGGACGAAAATGACCTAAATATTAATTCAATGACACAAACAAACTTATTGGATGCACAAGATTGGTTAAAAACCCTAATTGGACAAGAATAAGCCTAAGAAGGACGAAAATGACCTAATTGATCATCCAATGACACAAACACACCTATTGGATGCACAAGATTGGTTAAAAACCCTAATTGGACAAGAATAAGCCTAGGGAGGACGAAAATGACCTAATTGATCATCCAATGACACAAACACACCTATTGGATGCACAAGATTGGTTAAAAACCCTAATTGGACAAGAATATGCCTAGGGAGGACGAAAATGACCTAAATATTAATTCAATGACACAATCAAAGTTATGGGATGCACAAGATTGGTTAAAAACCCTAATTGGACAAGAATAAGCCGAGGGAGGACGAAAATGACCTAATTGATCATCCAATGACACAAACACACCTATTGGATGCACAAGATTGGTTAAAAACCCTAATTGGACAAGAATAAGCCTAGGGAGGACGAAAATGACCAAATTGATCATCCATTGCGACAAACACACCTATTGGATGCACAAGATTGGTTAAAAACCCTAATTGGACAAGAATATGCCTAGGGAGGACGAAAATGACCTAAATGTTAATCCAATGACACAAATGAACTTATTGGATGCACAAGATTGGTTAAAAACCCTAATTGGACAAGAATAAGCCTAGGGAGGACGAAAATGACCTAATTGATCATCCAATGACACAAACACACCTATTGGATGCACAAGATTGGTTAAAAACCCTAATTGGACAAGAATATATCTAGGGGGGACGAAAATGACCTAAATATTAATTCAATGACACAAACAAACTTATCGGATGCACAAGATTGGTTAAAAACCATAATTGGACAAGAATAAGCCTAGGGAGGACGAAAATGACCTAATTGATCATCCAATGACACAAACACACCTATTGGATGCACAAGATTGGTTAAAAACCCTAATTGGGAAAGAATAAGCCTAGGGAGGACGAAAATGACCTAATTGATCATCCAATGACACAAACACACCTATCGGATGCACAAGATTGGTTAAAAACCCTAATTGGACAAGAATATGCCTAGGGAGGACGAAAATGACCTAAATGTTAATCCAATGACACAACTCAACTTATTGGATGCACAAGATTGGTTAAAAACCCTAATTGGACAAGAATATGCCTATGGAGGACGAAAATAACCTAATTGATCATCCAACGACACATACACACCTATTGGATGCACAAGATTGGTTAAAAACCCTAATTGGACAAGAATAAGCCTAGGGAGGACGAAAATGACCTAATTGATCATCCAATGACACAAACACACCTATTGGATGCACAAGATTGGTTAAAAACCCTAATTGGACAAGAATATGCCTAGGGAGGACGAAAATGACCTAAATATTAATTCAATGACACAAACAAACTTATTGGATGCACAAGATTGGTTAAAAACCCTAATTGGACAAGAATAAGCCTAGGGAGGACGAAAATTACCTAATTGATCATCCGTTGCCACAAACACACCTATTGGATGCACAAGATTGTATAAAAACCCTAATTGGACAAGAATATGCCTAGGGAGGACGAAAATGACCTAATTGATCATCCAATGACACAAACACACCTATTGGATGCACAAGATTGGTTAAAAACCCTAATTGGACAAGAATATGCCTAGGGAGGACGAAAATGACCTAAATATTAATTCAATGACACAAACAAAGTTATTGGATGCAAAGATTGGTTAAAAACCCTAATTGGACAAGAATAAGCCTAGGGAGGACGAAAATGACCTAATTGATCATCCAATGACACAAACACACCTATTGGATGCACAAGATTGGTTAAAAACCCTAATTGGACAAGAATAAGCCTAGGGAGGACGAAAATGACCTAATTGATCATCCAATGACACAAACACACCTATTGGATGCACAAGATTGGTTAAAAACCCTAATTGGACAAGAATATGCCTAGGGAGGACGAAAATGACCTAAATATTAATTCAATGACACAAACAAAGTTATTGGATGCACAAGATTGATTAAAAACCCTAATTTGACAAGAATAAGTGTAGGTAGGATGAAAATGACCTAATTGATCATCCAATGACACAAACACACCTATTGGATGCACAAGATTGGTTAAAAACCCTAATTGGACAAGAATAAGCCTAGGGAGGACGAAAATGACCTAATTGATCATCCAATGACACAAACACACCTATTGGATGCACAAGATTGGTTAAAAACCCTAATTGGACAAGAATATGCCTAGGGAGGACGAAAATGACCTAAATATTAATTCAATGACACAAACAAAGTTATTGGATACACAAGATTGGTTAAAAACTCTAATTGGACAAGAATAAGCCTGGGGAGGACGAAAATGACCTAATTGATCATTCAATGACACAAACACACCTATTGGAAGCACAAGATTGGTTAAAAACCCTAATTGGACAAGAATATGCCTAGGGAGGACGAAAATGACCTAACTGTTAATCCAATGACACAAATAAACTTATTGGATGTACAAGATTGGTTAAAAACCCTAATTGGACAAGAATAAGCCTAGGGAGGACGAAAATGACCTAATTGATCATCCAATGACACAAACACACCTATTGGATGCACAAGATTGGTTAAAAACCCTAATTGGACAAGAATATGCCTAGGGAGGACGAAAATGACCTAAATGTTAATCCAATGACACAACTCAACTTATTGGATGCACAAGATTGGTTAAGAACCCTAATTGGACAAGAATAAGCCTAGGGAGGACGAAAATGACCTAATTGATCATCCAATGACACAAACACACCTATTGGATGCACAAGATTGGTTAAAAACCCTAGTTGGACAAGAACATGCCTAGGGAGGACGAAAATGACCTAATTGATCATCCAATGACACTAACGAACTTATTGGATGCACAAGATTGGTTAAAAACCCTAATTGGACAAGAATAAGCCTAGGAAGGACGAAAATGACCTAATTGATCATCCAATGACACAAACACACCTATTGGATGCACAAGATTGGTTAAAAACCCTAATTGGACAAGAATATGCCTAGGGAGGACGAAAATGACCTAAATATTAATTCAATGACACAAACAAACTTATTGGATGCACAAGATTGGTTAAAAACCCTAATTGGACAAGAATAAGCCTAGGGAGGACGAAAATGACCTAATTGATCATCCAATGACACAAACACACCTATTGGATGCACAAGATTGGTTAAAAACCCTAATTGGACCAGAATAAGCCTAGATAGGACGAAAATGACCTAATTGATCATCCAATGACACAAACACACCTATTGGATGCACAAGATTGATTAAAAACCCTAATTGGACAAGAATAAGCCTAGGGAGGACGAAAATGACCTAATTGATCATCCAATGACACAAACACACCTATTGGATGCACAAGATTGGTTTAAAACCCTAATTGGACAAGAATATGCCTATGGAGGACGAAAATGACGTAATTGATCACCCAATGACACAACATACCTATTGGATGCACAAGATTGGTTAAAAACCCTAATTGGACAAGAATATGCCTAGGGAGGACGAAATTGACCTAATTGATCATCCAATGACACAAACACAACTATTAGATGCACAAGATTGGTTAAAAACCCTAATTGGACAAGAATAAGCCTAGGGAGGACGAAAATGACCTAATTGATCATCCAATGACACAAACACACCTATTGGATGCACAAGATTGGTTAAAAACCCTAATTGGACAAGAATATGCCTAGGGAGGACGAAAATGACCTAATTGATCATCCAATGACACAAACACACCTATTAGATGCACAAGATTGGTTAAAAACCCTAATTGGACAAGAATATGCCTAGGGATGACAAAAATGACCTAAATATTAATTCAATGACACAAACAAAGTTATTGGATGCACAAGATTAGTTAAAACCCCTAATTGGACAAGAATAAGCCTAGGGAGGACGTAAATGACCTAATTGATCATCCAATGACACAAACACACCTATTGGATGCACAAGATTGGTTAAAAACCCTAATTGGACAAGAATAAGCCTAGGGAGGACGAAAATGACCTAATTGATCATCCAATGACACAAACACACCTATTGGATGCACAAGATTGGTTAAAAACCCTAATTGGACAAGAATAAGCCTAGGGAGGACGAAAACGACCTAATTGATAATCTATTGCCACAAACACACCTATTGGATGCACAAGATTGGTTAAACACCTATTGGTTGCACAAGATTGGTTAAAAACCCTAATTGGACAAGAATAAGCCTAGGGAGGACGAAAATAATCTAATTGATCATCCAATGACACATACACACCTATTGGATGCACAAGATTGGTTAAAAACCCTAATTGGACAAGAATAAGCCTAGGGAGGACGAAAATGACCTAAATGTTAATCCAATGACACAACTCAACTTATTGGATGCACAAGATTGGTTAAAAACCCTAATTGGGCAAGAATAAGGCTAGGGAGGACGAAAATGACCTAAATGTTAATCCAATGACACAAACACACCTATTGGATGCACAAGATTGGTTAAAAACCCTAATTGGACAAGAATATGCCTAGGGAAGACGAAAATGACCTAAATATTAATTCAATGACACAAACAAACTTATCGGATGCACAAGATTGGCTAAAAACCCTAATTGGACAAGAATAAGCCTAGGGAGGACGAAAATGACCTAATTGATCATCCAATGACACAAACACACCTATTGGATGCACAAGATTGGTTAAAAACCCTAATTGGACAAGAATATGCCTAGGGAAGACGAAAATGACCTAAATATTAATTCAATGACACAAACAAACTTATCGGATGCACAAAATTGGTTAAAAACCCTAATTGGACAAGAATAAGCCTAGGAAGGACGAAAATGACCTAATTGATCATCCAATGACAAAAACACACCTATTAGATGCACAAGATTGGTTAAAAACCCTAATTGGACAAGAATAAGCCTAGGGAGGACGAAAATGACCTAATTGATCATCCAATGACACAAACACACCTATTGGATGCACAAGATTGGTTAAAAACCCTAATTGGACAAGAATATGCCTAGGGAGGACGAAAATGACCTAATTGATCATCCAATGACACAAACAAACATATTGGATGAACAAGATTGGTTAAAAACCCTAATTGGACAAGAATAAGCCTAGGGAGGACGAAAATGACCTAATTGATTATCCAATGACACAAACACACCTATTTGATGCACAAGATTGGTTAAAAACCCTAATTGGACAAGAATATGCCTAGGGAGGACGAAAATGACCTAAATATTAATTCAATGACACAAACAAACTTATCGGATGCCCAAGATTGGTTAAAAACCCTAATTGGACAAGAATAAGCCTAGGGAGGACGAAAATGACCTAATTGATCATCCAATGACACAAACACACCTATTGGATGCACAAGATTGGTTAAAAACCCTAATTGGACAAGAATATGCCTAGGGAGGACGAAAATGACCTAATTGATCATCCAATGACACAAAGACATTTATTGGATGCACAAGATTGGTTAAAAACCATAATTGGACAAGAATATGCCTAGGGAGGACGAATATGACCTAAATGTTAATCCAATAACACAAATGAACTTATTGGATGCACAAGATTGTTTAAAAACCCTAATTGGACAAGAATAAGCCTAGGGAGGACGAAAATGGCCTAATTGATCATCCAATGACACAAACACACCTATTGGATACACAAGATTGGTTAAAAACCCTAATTGGAAAAGAATATGCCTAGGGAGGACGAAAATGACCTAAATGATAATCCAATGACACAAATGAACTTATTGGATGCACAAGATTGGTTAAAAACCCTAATTGGACAAGAATAAGCCTAGGGAGGACGAAAATGACCTAATTGATCATCCAATGACACAAACACACCTATTGGATGCACAAGATTGGTTAAAAACCCTAATTGGACAAGAATATGCCTAGGGAGGACGAAAATGACCTAATTGATCATCCAATGACACAAACACACCTATTGGATGGACAAGATTGGTTAAAAACCCTAATTGGACAAGAATATGCCTAGGGAGGACGAATATGACCTAAATGTTAATCCAATAACACAAACAAAGTTTTTGGAAGCACAAGATTGGTTAAAAACCCTAATTGGACAAGAATAAGCCTAGGGAGAACGAAAATGACCTAAATGTTAATCCAATGACACAACTCAACTTATTGGATGCACAAGATTGGTTAAAAACCCTAATTGGACAAGAATAAGCCTAGGGAGGACGAAAATAACCTAATTGATCATCCAATGACACAAACACACCTATACGATGCACAAGATTGGTTAAAAACCCTAATTGGACAAGAATATGCCTAGGGAGGACGAAAATGACCTAAATGTTAATCCAATGACACAAATGAACTTATTGGATGCACAAGATTGGTTAAAAACCCTAATTGGACAAGAATAAGCCTAGGGAGGACGAAAATGACCTAAATGCTTATCCAATGACACAACTCAACTTATTGGATGCACAAGATTGGTTAAAAACCCTAATTGGACAAGAATAAGCCTAGGGAGGACGAAAATGACCTAATTGATCATCCAATGATACAAACACACCTATTGGATGCACAAGATTGGTTAAAAACCCTAATTGGGCAAGAATAAGCCTAGGGAGGACGAAAATGACCTAAATATTAATTCAATGACACAAACAAACTTATTGGATGCACAAGATTGGTTAAAAACCCTAATTGGACAAGAATAAGCCTAGGGAGGACGAAAATGACCTAAATGTTAATCCAATGACACAAACACACCTATTGGATGCACAAGATTGGTTAAAAACCCGAATTGGACAAGAATAAGCCTAGGGAGGACGAAAATGACCTAAATGTTAATCCAATGACACAAACACACCTATTGGATGCACAAGATTGGTTAAAAACCCTAATTGGACATGAATAAGCCTAGGGAGGACGAAAATGACCTAACTGATCATCCAATGACACAAACACACCTATTGGAAGCACATGATTGGTTTAAAGAAATTAATTTGGTTTTAAAATTAATTTTAGAATATATGTTGATTAATTTTATGATTACTTCTCCTTATATGTATGAGTTTCTTATGGTTTGATAATCATATATATTTGATTTTATGAGTAATATAAATTATAAATATTATATTTAGTTATTTAATTTATTTTAAAAAAAATATATAATAGTATTTTAGCAAAAGTATTTTAGATGATAAGATTTTGAGTGAGTTTAAAATATAGATATGCATTAGATATTTATGGTGATATTTTGATGTACGTTAAACTATATAACAAATTTGTGCATAGTTATATTTTAATTATTTAAGACTATTTCATATTTTAATTATTTATTTTATAATTAATGGTTTTGAGATGGTAGTAATATTGTGATTAATATCTTTATTTCTATATATTTTCTATGATATGATGGTTTTAAACGTATTTATTGGGATTTAGTAATAAATATAAATTATTTGTGTTATATTTAATTATTTTATCGTTTTGACTATTCCATAATTATGGTAGTATGTTATGTGAGTGTATTGTAAAATAGTATAGTAATAATTGTAGTTAATATTGTGAATGAGTTTTTGTTTATTAATGTATTTTCAAATAGTAATTAGTTACTTTTTATAAATATTAGTTTTGAAATAGTGGTAAAACGTTAGTATTGAAATTGTGTTAAAAACAAAATTTGTTTTAGTAATTGTTGGATTTATTTAATAATAATAATATTAATAATAAGAATAAGAATAAGAGTAACAGTAACAGTAATAGTAATAATTAATAATAATAATAATAATAGAAGTAGTAGTAGTAGATAATAATAATAATAATAATAATAATAATATTAATAACAACAATGATAATAATAATAATAATAGTAATAATAATAATAGAATTAGTAGTAGTAGTCATAATAGTAGTAAAAATAATATTGTCTCCTTCCTATTCCTCATTTAGGCCCAACACTAAGAAAAGAATACTGAAACCCTATCCACTACTACAAACCCTAGTTCACAAAACATTTTATAAATAAAACCAAAAATCCAAGCCACCATCACCATCACCTCCTCTTTTTTCGGCATCAAAAGCTTAGAACATCTTTTCCTTATGAACGACTTTGTGGGGGCTTAGAGTTTTGTACTAGGAAGGAAAGCGGCCAAGGTAAGGGCTTTTCCCCACACAGATTATCGTTAGGCGTTAGTTGAATAACATGAAATAAATAATCGCGATTACTTGTATTTTAAAAGAAATAAATGTAGACTAATAAAACTCCTAATTTTTATGAGATTAAATTCAATATTTGACTTCTATGTAGTAAAGTATGAAATTTTATGCGATATATGATCAAAAAGACTTAACTCTTATTATGTATATTGGTTGGAGTGTGAAATTGTATTGTTATATATGTTAAAGTGTTAATTTTTGTGGCCTATATGATATCAAGTTGTTGTCTCTAGGTGCATGTGGTGAAAGTTATAATTTTTATCATCATTTGTCTATCAATATGTGATACTCATGATATAGATGTATGTATGTGTTCTTAATAATGTGTGAATGAGGTGATGATTTTAAAAAGGTGATTTTTGGAGGCACATGGCATAATTCTTAGTGGGCTGTGTGGGAATATATCTATTGCATACTACATTTTCATGACATGGCATATGCATCTTCGTGGAAGTTGCCTTAGTGGCAGGTGTGATTTTCTGTGTGGAAGTTGCCTTAGTGGCAGGTGTGGTTTTCTGTGTGGAAGTTGCCTTAGTGGCAGGTGTGATTTTCTATGTGGAAGTTGCCTTAGTGGCATATGTGATTTTCTGTGTGGAAGTTGCCTTAGTGGCAGGTGTGATTTTCTGTGTGGAAGTTGCCTTAGTGGCAGGTTTATATCCGGATCATGTAGTGTTAGGAGCATTCATCATACATATGTTTTGAGATACAATTCATCGGTTTGTTGGAATATATCTATTTGATGCTATATCTTCATGTCATGGCATATGCATCTTTGTGGAAGTTGCCTTAGTGGCAGGTGTATATCCGGATCATATAGTTCTAGGAGCATTCATATGCATATGTTTTGATATACAATTTATTAGTTTATTCATTTTTTTTCTTTTAAATGAAAGTTTTTGCGTTTATGAGTTTTGTGTTATTCTTCTATATGTCTTGCTTTGGTTTGATGTGGATGATGGAAAAAAATTGACCCTTACAAACTACATTTTAGGTACTAATGAGTTCGAGGAGATTCAAGAGTAGTTAATGAGTATTGACGTGTGGCAAACGCGGGGTAAACATGGGTTTTTCTTTCAAGGCGATTTTGTAAAAATGGAATTATCCAACATTTTTAAACTCTTTTAATCCTTTGTCACAGATTGTTAAAATGTAGTACAATTCTATGAATATTGAAGTGGTTCTCTTTTGACTAGAATAATCATCTTCATGTTATTTTAGTCTTTGAATAAATATTTTCTTAAGGATATTGATATAACATGATTGTTACTAATTATGTAAAACCAATAAATGTTAATTATTCAAAAAAACAAAAGATTCATAAACTTTTCTAACAAATAAGTTTTTTTTAAGTAACGATCTGGATTAAAAATCCGGGGCGTTACATTATGGTATCAGAGCAATGATTCTCGGACTTTTGGTGTGGGACGCTTCGTGTATGTCGTATATATTTTAACATTGATTGTGTTAATTGTTTATTTCCCTAATTATTAGATTTTACTGATTTTTAAAGTGTTACTATGTGCCACTATTTATGTTAATTGTTTGATTTTCTATTTTTGATTTTGTTTTATTTTAGTAAGTACATAATTTCTTATAATGTAGCACTAATTGTGTAATCTATTTGAAATTGTTATTGAATCTATGCATTAAATTCCTATGATTAAAAATAGTTTTAATTTGATGCTATGCAATAAATTCTTTAAAGGGATATTATGTGCCACTAATTATGCTAATCATTTGATTTTCTATTTTTGTTTTTGTTTTATTTTAGTAAGTGTGTAATTTCCCATTACGTATCACTAATTGTGTAATCTAATTGAAATCTGTTATTGAATATATGCATTAAATTTCAGTGATTGAAAATAGTTTTATTTTGATTCTATGCAATAACTGCTTTAAAGTGCTATTATGTGCCACTAATTATGTTAATTATTTGTTTTCTATTTTTGGT
>JBBPBR010001485.1:0-57334 GCA_037974775.1 Cicer pinnatifidum | reverse complement strand
TATTATTCAATATTAAAATACGGGTGATAATTATTTGTCTTATTCGACTTACATTAGTTGATTCAGTTGTTACTAATAATTATGTAGTAGTAATTAGCAATGTACTTGAAATATGTTTCATTTCACCCCCATTAAAGGTTGTAAGTAATTACTAACTAAGCTTATATGTTATATTTTATTTGTAGATTATAGTGAGTGACTCTATGTTATTGTCGTCCATAATTGGATGCTAAATGTGATATGCGTTTTCAACTCATGTTATAGTCCCTATCATGCTATGCAAGTGATTTCTGATATGTTGTACTTAAATAAATTATGAATACCTTCGACATGTTTATTATACCTTTGGAGACAAAGTTTCGATTTTGACTGCGGTAATTTAGATATTTGTTTGCTTATTCGTCATTACAAATTTCGAGGACGAAATTTTTGTAAGTTGGGTAGAATTGTAACATCCAAAATTTCATGATAAACTATTTTATTAATTAAATAGAATTTTAAAGAAATTAATTTGGTTTTAAAATTAATTTTAGAATATATGTTGATTAATTTTATGATTACTTCTCCTTATATGTATGAGTTTCTTATGGTTTGATAATCATATATATTTGATTTTATGAGTAATATAAATTATAAATATTATATTTAGTTATTTAATTTATTTAAAAAAAAATATATAATAGTATTTTAGCAAAAGTATTTTAGATGATAAAATTTTGAGTGAGTTTAAAATATAGATATGCATTAGATATTTGTGGTGATATTTTCATGTACGTTAAACTATATAACAAATTTGTGCATAGTTATATTTTAATTATTTAAGACTATTTCATATTTTAATTATTTATTTTATAATTAATGGTTTTGAGATGGTAGTAATATTGTGATTAATATCTTTATTTCTATATATTTTCTATGATATGATGGTTTTAAACGTATTTATTGGGATTTAGTAATAAATATAAATTATTTGTGTTATATTTAATTATTTTATCGTTTTGACTATTCCATAATTATGGTAGTATGTTATGTGAGTGTATTGTAAAATAGTATAGTAATAATTGTAGTTAATATGGTGAATGAGTTTTTGTTTATTAATGTATTTTCAAATAGTAATTAGTTACTTTTTATAAATATTAGTTTTGAAATAGTGGTAAAACGTTAGTATTGAAATTGTGTTAAAAACAAAATTTGTTTTAGTAATTGTTGGATTTATTTAATAATAATAATATTAATAATAAGAATAAGAATAAGAGTAACAGTAACAGTAATAGTAATAATTAATAATAATAATAATAATAGAAGTAGTAGTAGTAGATAATAATAATAATAATAATATTAATAACAACAATGATAATAATAATAATAATAATAATAGTAATAATAATAATAGAATTAGTAGTAGTAGTCATAATAGTAGTAAAAATAATATTGTCTCCTTCCTATTCCTCATTTAGGCCCAACACTAAGAAAAGAATACTGAAACCTTATCCACTACTACAAACCCTAGTTCACAAAACATTTTATAAATAAAACCAAAAATCCAAGCCACCATCACCATCACCTCCTCTTTTTTCGGCATCAAAAGCTTAGAACATCTTTTCCTTATGAACGACTTTGTGGGGGCTTAGAGCTTTGTACTAGGAAGGAAAGCGGCCAATGTAAGGGCTTTTCCCCACACAGATTATCGTTAGGCGTTAGTTGAATAACATGAAATAAATAATCGCGATTACTTGTATTTTAAAAGAAATAAATGTAGACTAATAAAACTCCTAATTTTTATGAGATTAAATTCAATATTTGACTTCTATGTAGTAAAGTATGAAATTTTATGCGATATATGATCAAAAAGACTTAACTCTTATTATGTATATTGGTTGGAGTGTGAAATTGTATTGTTATATATGTTAAAGTGTTAATTTTTGTGGCCTATATGATATCAAGTTGTTGTCTCTAGGTGCATGTGGTGAAAGTTATAATTTTTATCATCATTTGTCTATCAATATGTGATACTCATGATATAGATGTATGTATGTGTTCTTAATGATGTGTGAATGAGGTGATGATTTTAAAAAGGTGATTTTTGGAGGCACATGGCATAATTCTTAGTGGGCTGTGTGGGAATATATCTATTGCATACTACATTTTCATGACATGGCATATGCATCTTCGTGGAAGTTGCCTTAGTGGCAGGTGTGATTTTCTGTGTGGAAGTTGCCTTAGTGGCAGGTGTGGTTTTCTGTGTGGAAGTTGCCTTAGTGGCAGGTGTGATTTTCTATGTGGAAGTTGCCTTAGTGGCAGATGTGATTTTCTGTGTGGAAGTTGCCTTAGTGGCAGGTGTGATTTTCTGTGTGGAAGTTGCCTTAGTGGCAGGTTTATATCCGGATCATGTAGTGTTAGGAGCATTCATCATACATATGTTTTGAGATACAATTCATCGGTTTGTTGGAATATATCTATTTGATGCTATATCTTCATGTCATGGCATATGCATCTTCGTGGAAGTTGCCTTAGTGGCAGGTGTATATCCGGATCATATAGTTCTAGGAGCATTCATATGCATATGTTTTGATATACAATTTATTAGTTTATTCATTTTTTTTCTTTTAAATGAAAGTTTTTGCGTTTATGAGTTTTGTGTTATTCTTCTATATGTCTTGCTTTGGTTTGATGTGGATGATGGAAAAAAATTGACCCTTACAAACAACATTTTAGGTACTAATGAGTTCGAGGAGATTCAAGAGTAGTTAATGAGTATTGACGTGTGGCAAACGCGGGGTAAACATGGGTTTTTCTTTCAAGGCGATTTTGTAATAATGGAATTATCCAACATTTTTAAACTCTTTTAATCCTTTGTCACAGATTGCTAAAATGTAGTACAATTCTATGAATACTGAAGTGGTTTTCTTTTGACTAGAATAATCATCTTCATGTTATTTTAGTCTTTGAATAAATATTTTCTTAAGGATATTGATATAACATGATTGTTACTAATTATGTAAAACCAATAAATGTTAATTATTCAAAAAAACAAAAGATTCATAAACTTTTCTAACAAATAAGTTTTTTTTAAGTAACGATCTGGATTAAAAATCCGGGGCGTTACATATTGGATGCACAAGATTGGTTAAAAACCCTAATTGGACAAGAATAAGCCTAGGGAGGACGAAAATGACCTAAATGTTAATCCAATGACACAAATGAACTTATTGGATGCACAAGATTGGTTAAAAACCCTAATTGGACAAGAATAAGCCTAGGGAGGACGAAAATGACCTAATTGATCATCCAATGACACAAACACACCTATTGGATGCACAAGATTGGTTAAAAACCCTAATTGGACAAGAATATGCCTAGGGAGGAGGAAAATGACCTAAATATTAATTCAATGACACAAACAAAGTTATTGGATGCACAAGATTGGTTAAAAACCCTAATTGGACAAGAATAAGCCTAGGGAGGACGAAAATGACCTAATTGATCATCCAATGACACAAACACACCTATTGGATGCACAAGATTGGTTAAAAACCCTAATTGGACAAGAATATGCCTAGCGAGGACGAAAATGACCTAAATATTAATTCAATGACTCAAACAAAGTTATTGGATGTACAAGATTGGTTCAAAACCCTAATTGGAGAAGAATAAGCCTAGGGAGGACGAAAATGACCTAAATGTTAATCCAATGACACAAACACACCTATTGGATGCACAAGATTGGTTAAAAACCCTAATTGGAGTAGAATAAGCCTAGGGAGGACGAAAATGACCTAATTGATCATCCAATGACACAAACACACCTATTGGATGCACAAGATTGGTTAAAAACCCTAATTGGACAAGAATAAGCCTAGGGAGGACGAAAATGACCTAAATGTTAATCCAATGACACAACTCAACTTATTGGATGCACAAGATTGGTTAAAAACCCTAATTGGACAAGGATAAGCATAGGGAGGACGGAAATGACCTAATTGATCATCCAATGACACAAACACACCTATTGGATGCACAAGATTGGTTAAAAACCCTAATTGGAAAAGAATATGCCTAGGAAGGACGAAAATGACCTAATTGATCATCCAATGACACAAACACACCTATTGGATGCACAAGATTGGTTAAAAACCCTAATTGGACAAGAATAAGCCTAGGGAGGACGAAAATGACCTAGTTGATCATCCAATGACACAAACACACCTATTGGATGCACTAGATTGGTTAAAAACCCTAATTGGACAAGAATATGCCTAGGGAGGACGAAAATGACCTAATTGATCATCCAATGACACAAACACACCTATTGGATGCACAAGATTGGTTAAAAACCCTAATTGGACAAGAATAAGCCTAGGGAGGACGAAAATGACCTAATTGATCATCCAATGACACAAACACACCTATTGGATGCACAAGATTGGTTAAAAACAATAATTGGACAAGAATATGCCTAGGGAGGACGAAAATGATCTAATTGATCTTCGAATGACACAAATGAACTTATTGGATGCACAAGATTAGTTAAAAACCCTAATTGGACAAGAATAAGCCTAGGGAGGACGAAAATAACCTAATTGATCATCCAATGACACAAACACACCTATTGGATGCACAAGATTGGTTAAAAACCCTAATTGGACAAGAATAAGCCTTGGGACGACGAAAATGACCTAATTGATCATCCAATGACACAAACACACCTATTGGATGCACAAGATTGGTTAAAAACCCTAATTGGACAAGAATATGCCTAGGGAGGACGAAAATGACCTAATTGATCATCCAATGACACAAACACACCTATTGGATGCACAAGATTGGTTAAAAACCCTAATTGGACAAGAATAAGCCTAGGGAGGACGAAAATGACCTAATTGATCATCCAATGACACAAACACACCTATTGGATGCACAAGATTGGTTAAAAACCCTAATTGGACAAGAATAAGCCTTCGAAGGACGAAAATGACCTAATTGATCATTCAATGACACAAACACACCTATTGGATGCACAAGATTGGTTAAAAACCCTAATTGGACAAGAATAAGCCTATGGAGGACGAAAATGAACTAATTGATCATCGAATGACACAAACACACCTATTGGATGCACAAGATTGGTTAAAAACCATAATTGGACAAGAATATGCCTAGGGAGGACGAAAATGACCTAATTCATCATCCAATGACACAAACACACCTATTGGATGCACAAGATTGGTTAAAAACCCTAATTGGACAAGAATAAGCCTAGGGAGGACGAAAATGACCTAATTGATCATCCAATGACACAAACACACCTATTGGATGCACAAGATTGGTTAAAAACTCTAATTGGACAAGAATAAGCCTTGGGAGGACGAAAATGACCTAATTGATCATCCAATGACACAAACACACCTATTGGATGCACAAGATTGGTTAAAAACCCTAATTGGACAAGAATAAGCCTAGGGAGGACGAAAATGACCTAATTGATCATCCAATGACACAAACACACCTATTGGATGCACAAGATTGGTTAAAAACCCTAGTTGGACAAGAATATGCCTAGGGAGGACGAAAATGACCTAATTGATCATCCAATGACACAAATGAACTTATTGGATGCACAAGATTGGTTAAAAACACTAATTGGACAAAAATAAGCCTAAGGAGGACAAAAATGACCTAATTGATCATCCAATGACACAAACACACCTATTGGATGCACAAGATTGGTTAAAAACCCTAATTGGACAAGAATAAGCCTAGGGAGGACGAAAATGACCTAATTGATCATCCAATGACACAAACACACCTATTGGATGCACAAGATTGGTTAAAAACCCTAATTGGACAAGAATAAGCCTAGGGAGGACGAAAATGACCTAATTGATCATCCAATGACACAAACACACCTATTGGATGCACAAGATTGGTTAAAAACCCTAGTTGGACAAGAATATGCCTAGGGAGGACGAAAATGACCTAATTGATCATCCAATGACACAAACTCACCTTTTGGATGCACAAGATTGGTTAAAAACCCTAGTTGGACAAGAATATGCCTACGGAGGACGAAAATGACCTAATTGATCATCAATTGACACAAATGAACCTATTGGATGCACAAGATTAGTTAAAAACCCTAATTGGACAAGAATAAGCCTAGGGAGGACGAAAATGACCTAATTGATCATCCAATGACACAAACACACCTATTGGATGCACAAGATTGGTTAAAAACCCTAATTGGACAAGAATAAGCCTAGGGAGGACGAAAATGACCTAATTGATCATCCAATGACACAAACACACCTATTGGATGCAGAAGATCTGTTAAAAACCCTAATTGGACAAGAATATGCCTAGGGAGGACGAAAATGACGTAATTGATCATCCAATAACCCAAACACACCTATTGGATGCACAAGATTGGTTAAAAACCATAATTGGACAAGAATAAGCCTAGGGAGGACGAAAATGACCTAATTGATCATCCAATGACACAAACACACCTATTGGATGCACAAGATTGGATAAAAACCCTAATTGGACAAGAAAATGCCTAGGGAGGACGAAAATGACCTAAATATTAATTCAATGACTCAAACAAACTTATTGGATGCACAAGATTGGTTAAAAACCCTAATTGGACAAGAATAAGCCTAGGGAGGACGAAAATGACCTAATTGATCATCCAATGACACAAACACACTTATTGGATGCACAAGATTGGTTAAAAACCCTAATTGGACAAGAATATGCATAAGGGAGGACGAACATGACCTAAATATTAATTCAATGACACAAACAAACTTATCGGATGCACAAGATTGGTTAAAAACCCTAATCGGACAAGAATAAGCCTAGGGAGGACGAAAATGAACTAATTGATCATCCAATGACACAAACACACCTATTGATGCACAAGATTGGTTAAAAACCTTAATTGGACAAGAATATGCCTAGGGAGGACGAATATGACCTAAATGTTAATCCAACAACACAAATGAACTTATTGGATGCACAAGATTGGTTAAAAACTCTAATTGGACAAGAATAAGCCTAGGGAGGACGAAAATGACCTAATTGATCATCCAATGACACAAACACACCTATTGGATGCACAAGATTGGTTAAAAACCCTAATTGGACAAGAATATGCCTAGGAAGGACGAAAATGACCTAAATGTTAATCAAATGACATAAATGAACTTATTGGATGCACAAGATTGGTTAAAAACCCTAATTGGACAAGAATATGCCTAGGGAGGAGGAAAATGACCTAAATATTAATTCAATGACACAAACAAAGTTATTGGATGCACAAGATTGGTTAAAAACCCTAATTGGACAAGAATAAGCCTAGGGAGGACGAAAATGACCTAATTGATCATCCAATGACACAAACACACCTATTGGACGCAAAAGATTGGTTAAAAACCCTAATTGGAAAAGATGATGCCTAGGAAGGACGAAAATGACCTAAATATTAATTCAATGACACAAACAAACATATTGGATGCACAACATTGGTTAAAAACCCTAATTGGACAAGAATAAGCCTAGGGAGGACGAAAATGAGCTAATTGATCATCCAATGATACAAACACACCTATTGGATGCACAAGATTGGTTAAAAACCCTAATTGGGCAAGAATATGCCTAGGGAGGACGAAAATGACCTAAATATTAATTCAATGACACAAACAAAGTTATTGGATGCACAAGATTGGTTAAAAACCCTAATTGGACAAGAATAAGCCTAGGGAGGACGAAAATGACCTAATTGATCATCCAATGAAACAAACAAACTTATTGGATGCACAAGATTGGTTAAAAACCCTAATTGGACAAGAATAAGTCTAGGGAGGACGAAAATGACCTAATTGATCATCCAATGACACAAACACACCTATTGGATGCACAAGATTGGTTAAAAACTCTAATTGGACAAGAATAAGCCTAGGGAGGACGAAAATGACCTAATTGATCATCCGTTGCCACAAACACACCTATTGGATGCACAAGATTGGTTAAAAACCCTAATTGGACAAGAATAAGCCTAGGGAGGACGAAAATGACCTAACTGATCATCCAATGACACAAACACACCTATTGGATGCACAAGATTAGTTAAAACCCTAATTGGACAAGAATATGCCTAGGGAGGAGGAAAATGACCTAAATATTAATTCAATGACACAAACAAAGTTATTGGATGCACAAGATTGGTTAAAAACCCTAATTGGACAAGAATAAGCCTAGGGAGGACGAAAATGACCTAATTGATCATCCAATGACACAAACACACCTATTGGATGCACAAGATTGGTTAAAAACACTAATTGGACAAGAATATGCCTAGGGAGGACGAAAATGACCTAATTGATCATCCAATGACACAAACACACCTATTGGATGCACAAGATTGGTGAAAAACCCTAATTGGACAAGAATATGCCTAGGGAGGACGAAAATGACCTAATTGATCATCCAATGACACAAACACACCTATTGGATGCACAAGATTGGTTAAAAACCCTAATTGGGCAAGAATATGTCTAGCGAGGACGAAAATGACCTAAATGTTAATCCAATGACACAAACACACCTATTGGATGCACAAGATTGGTTAAAAACCCTAATTGGACAAGAATATGCCTATGGAGGATGAAAATGACCTAAATGTTAATCCAATGACACAAATGAACTTATTGGATGCACAAGATTGGTTAAAAACCTTAATTGAACAAGAATAAGCCTAGGGAGGATCAAAGTGACCTAATTGATCATCCAATGAGATAAACACACCTATTGGATGCACAAGATAGGTTAAAAACCCTAGTTGGACAAGAATAAGCCTAGGGAGGACGAAAATGACCTAAATATTAATTCAATGACACAAACAAAGTTATTGGATGCACAAGATTGGTTAAAAACCCTAATTGGACAAGAATAAGCCTAGGGAGGACGAAAATGACCTAATTGATCATCCAATGACACAAACACACCTATTGGATGCACAAGATTGGTTAAAAACCCTAATTGGACAAGAATATGCCTAGGGAGGACGAAAATGACCTAAATATTAATTCAATGACACATACAAAGTTATTGGATGCACAAGATTGGTTAAAAACCCTAATTGGACAAGAATAAGCCTAGGGAGGACGAAAATGACCTAAATGTTAATCCAATGACACAAACACACATATTGGATGCACAAGATTGGTTAAAAACCCTATTTGGACAAGAATAACCCTAGGGAGGACGAAAATGACCTAAATGTTAATCCAATGACACAAATGAACTTTTTGGATGCACAAGATTGGTTAAAAACCCTAATTGGACAAGAATAAGCCTAGCGAGGACGAAAATGACCTAAATGTTAATCCAATGACACAACTCAACTTATTGGATGCACAAGATTGGTTAAAAACCCTAATTGGACAAGAATAAGCCTAGGGAGGACGAAAATGACCTAAATGTTAATCCAATGACACAACTCAACTTATTGGATGCACAAGATTGGTTAAAAACCCTAATTGGACAAGAATAAGCCTAGGGAGGACGAAAATGACCTAATTGATCATCCAATGACACAAACACACCTATTGGATGCACAAGATTGGTTAAAAACCATAATTGGACAAGAATAACCCTAGAGAGGACGAAAATGACCTAAATGTTAATCCAATGACACAAATCAACTTATTGGATGCACAAGATTGGTTAAAAACCCTAACTGGACAAAAATAAGCCTAGGGATGACGAAAATGACCTAATTGATCATCCAATGACACAAACACACCTATTTGATGCACAAGATTGGTTAAAAACCCTAATTGAACAAGAATATGCCTAGGGAGGACGAAAATGACCTAAATGTAAATCCAATGACGCAAATGAACTTATTGGATGCACAAGATTGGTTAAAAACCCTAATTGGACAAGAATAAGCCTAGGGAGGACGAAAATGACCTAAATGTTAATCCAATGACACAACTCAACTTATTGGATGCACAAGATTGGTTAAAAACCCTAATTGGACAAGAATAAGCCTAGGGAGGACGAAAATGACCTAATTGATCATCCAATGACACAAACAAACTTATTGGATGCACAAGATTGGTTAAAAACCCTAATTGGACAAGAATAAGCTAAGGGAGGACGAAAATGACCTAAATGTTAATCCAATGACACAACTCAACTTATTGGATAAACAAGATTGGTTAAAAACCCTAATTGGGCAAGAATAAGCCTAGGGAGGACGAAAATGACCTAATTGATCATCCAATGACACAAACACACCTATTGGATGCACAAGATTGGTTAAAAACCCTAATTGGACAAGAATAAGCCTAGGGAGGACGAAAATGACCTAAATGTTAATCCAATGACACAACTCAACTTATTGGATGCACAAGATTGGTTAAAAACCCTAATTGGACAAGAATAAGCCTAGGGAGGACGAAAATGACCTAAACGTTAATCCAATGACACAAATGAACTTATTGGATGCACAAGATTGGTTAAAAACCCTAATTGGACAAGAATAAGCCTAGGGAGGATGATAATGACCTAATTGATCATCCAATGACACAAACACACCTATTCGATACACAAGATTGGTTGAAAACCCTAGTTGGACAAGAATATGCCTATAGAGGACGAAAATGACCTAATTGATCATCCAATGACACAAACACACCTATTGGATGCACAAGATTGGTTAAAAACCCTAATTGGACAAGAATAAGCCTAGGGAGGACGAAAATGACCTAAATGTTAATCCAATGACACAACTCAACTTATTGGATGCACAAGATTGGTTAAAAACCCTAATTGGACAAGAATAAGCCTAGGGAGGACGAAAATGACCTAATTGATCATCCAATGACACAAACACACCTATTGGATGCACATGATCGGTTAAAAACCCTAATTGGTCAAGAATAAGCCTAGGGAGGACGAAAATGACCTAATTGATCATCCGATGACACAAACACACCTATTGGATGCACAAGATTGGTTTAAAACCCTAATTGGACAAGAATATGCCTAGGGAGGACGAAAATGACCTAATTGATCATCCAATGACACAAACAAACCTATTGGATGCACAAGATTGGTTAAAAACCCTAATTGGACAAGAATAAGCCTAGGGAGGACGAAAATGACCTAAATGTTAATCCAATGACACAACTCAACTTATTGGATTCACAAGATTGGTTAAAAACCCTAATTGGGTAAGAATAAGGCTAGGAAGGACGAAAATGACCTAATTGATCATCCAAAGACACAAACACACATATTGGATGCACAAGATTGGTTAAAAACCCTAATTGGACAAGAATAAGCCTAGGGAGGACGAAAATAACCTAATTGATCATCTGAGGACACAAATGAACTTATTGGATGCACAAGATTGGTTAAAAACCCTAATTGGACAAGAATAAGCCTAGGGAGGAAGAAAATGACCTAATTGATCATCCAATGACACAAACACACCTATTGGAAGCACAAGATTGGTTAAAAACCCTAATTGGACTAGAATATGCCTAGGGAGGACGAAAATGACCTAAATGTGAATCCAATGACACAAATGAACTTAATGGATGCACAAGATTGGTTAAAAACCCTAATTGGAAAAGAATAAGCCTAGGGAGGACGAAAATGACCTAATTGATCATCCAAAGACACAAACACACGTATTGGATGCACAAGATTAGTTAAAAACCTTAGTTGGACAAGAATATGCCTAGGGAGGACGAAAATGACCTAATTGATCATCCAATGACACAAATGAACTTATTGGATGCACAAGATTGGTTCAAAACCCTAATTGGACAAGAATAAGCCTAGGGAGGACGAAAATGACCTAAATGTTAATCCAATGACACAAACACACCTATTGGATGCACAAGATTGGTTAAAAACCCTAATTGGACAAGAATAAGCCTAGGGAGGACGAAAATGACCTAATTGATCATCCAATGACACAAACACACCTATTGGATGCACAAGATTGGTTAAAAGCCCTAATTGGACAAGAATAAGCCTAGGGAGGACGAAAATGACCTAATTGATCATCCATAGACACAAACACACCTATTGGATGCACAAGAATGGTTAAAAACACTAGTTGGACAAGAATATGCCTAGGGAGGACGAAAATGACCTAATTGATCATCCAATGACACAAATGAATTTATTGGATGCACAAGATTGGTTAAAAACCCTAATTGGACAAGAATAAGCCTAGGGAGGACGAAAATGACCTAATTGATCATCCAATGACACAAACACATCTATTGGATGCACAAGATTGGTTAAAAACCCTAATTGGACAAGAATAAGCCTAGGGAGGACGAAAAGGACCTAATTGATCATCCAAAGACACAAACACATCTATTGGATGCACAAGATTGGTTAAAAACCCTAGTTGGACAAAAATATACCTAGGGTGGACGAAAATGACCTAATTGATCATCCATTGAGACAAATGAACTTATTGGATGCACAAGATTGGTTAAAAACCCTAATTGGACAAGAATAAGCCTAGGGAGGACGAAAATGACCTAATTGATCATCCAATGACACAAACACACCTATTGGATGCACAAGATTGGTTAAAAACCCTAATTGGACAAGAATAAGCCTAGGGAGGACAACAATGACCTAATTGATCATCCAATGACACAAACACACCTATTGGATGCACAAGAATGGTTAAAAACCCTAATTGGACAAGAATAAGCCTAGGGAGGACGAAAATGACCTAATTGATCATCCAATGACACAAACACACCTATTGGATGCACAAGATTGGTTAAAAACCCTAATTGGACAAGAATAAGCCTAGGGAGGACGAAAATGACCTAATTGATCATCCAATGACACAAACACACCTATTGGATGCACAAGATTGGTTAAAAACCCTAATTGGACAAGAATATGCCTAGGGAGGACGAAAATGACCTAAATGTTAATCCAATGACACAACTCAACCTATTGGATGCACAAGATTGGTTAAAAACCCTAATTGGACAAGAATAAGCCTAGGGAGGACGATAAATGACCTAATTGATCATCCAATGACACAAACACACCTATTGGATGCACAAGATTGGTTAAAAACCCTAATTGGACAAGAATAAGCCTAGGGAGGACGAAAATGACCTAATTGATCATCCAATGACACAAACACACCTATTGGATGCACAAGATTGGTTAAAAACCCTAATTGGACAAGAATAAGCCTAGGGAGGACGAAAATGACCTAATTGATCATCCAATGACACAAACACACCTATTGGATGCACAAGATTGGTTAAAAACCCTAATTGGACAAGAATAAGCCTAGGGAGGACGAAAATGACCTAATTGATCATCCAATGACACAAACACACCTATTGGATGCACAAGATTGGTTTAAAACCCTAGTTGATCAAGAATATGCCTAGGAAGGACGAAAATGACCTAATTGATCATCCAATGACACAAATGAACTTATTGGATGCACAAGATTGGTTAAAAACCCTAATTGGACAAGAATAAGCCTAGGGAGGACGAAAATGACCTAATTGATCATCCAATGACACAAACACACCTATTGGATGCACAAGATTGGTTAAAAACCCTAATTGGACAAGAATAAGCCTAGGGAGGACGAAAATGACCTAATTGATCATCCAATGACACAAACACACCTATTGGATGCACAAGATTGGTTAAAAACCCTAATTGGACAAGAATAAGCCTAGGGAGGACGAAAATGACCTAATTGATCATCCAATGACACAAACACATCTATTGGAAGCACAAGATTGGTTAGAAACCCTAGTTGGACAAGAATATGCCTAGGGAGGACGAAAATGACCTAATTGATCATCCAATGACACAAATGAACTTATTGGATGCACAAGATTGCTTAAAAACCCTAATTGGACAAAAATAAGCATAGAAAGGACGAAAATGACCTAATTGATCATCCAATGACACAAACACACCTATTGGATGCACAAGATTGGTTAAAAACCCTAATTGGACAAGAATAAGCCTAGGGAGGACGAAAATGACCTAATTGATCATCCAATGACACAAACACACCTATTGGATGCACAAGATTGGTTAAAAACCCTAATTGGACAAGAATAAGCCTAGGGAGGACGAAAATGACCTAATTGATCATCCAATGACACAAACACACCTATTGGATGCACAAGATTGGTTAAAAACCCTAATTGGACAAGAATATGCCTAGGGAGGACGAAAATGACCTAATTGATCTTCCAATGACACAAATGAACTTATTGGACGCACAAGATTGGTTAAAAACCCTAGTTGGACAAGAATAAGCCTAGGGAGGACGAAAATGACCTAATTGATCATCCAATGACACAAACACACCTATTGGATGCACAAGATTGGTTAAAAACCCTAATTGGACAAGAATAAGCCTAGGGAGGACGAAAATTACCTAATTGATCATCCAATGACACAAACACACCTATTGGATTCACAAGATTGGTTAAAAACCCTAATTGGACAAGAATAAGCCTAGGGAGGACGAAAATGACCTAATTGATCATCCAATGACACAAACACACCTATTGGATGCACAAGATTGGTTAAAAACACTAATTGGACAAGAATATGCCTAGGGAGGACGAAAATAACCTAAATATTAATTCAATGACACAAACAAAGTTATTGGATGCACAAGATTGGTTAAAAACCCTAATTGGACAAGAATAAGCCTAGGGAGGACGAAAATGACCTAATTGATCATCCAATGACACAAACACACCTATTGGAAGCACAAGATTGGTTAAGAACCCTAATTGGACAAGAATATGCCTAGGGAGGACGAAAATGACCTAAATATTAATTCAATGACACAAACTAAGTTATTGGATGCATAAGATTGGTTAAAAACCCTAATTGGACAAGAATAAGCCTAGGGAGGACGAAAATGACCTAATTGATCATCCAATGACACAAACACACCTATTGGATGCACAAGATTGGTTAAAAACCCTAATTGGACAAGAATATGCCTAGGGAGGACGAAAATG
Organism: Cicer pinnatifidum; assembly: GCA_037974775.1. Classification (NCBI taxonomy): domain Eukaryota; kingdom Viridiplantae; phylum Streptophyta; class Magnoliopsida; order Fabales; family Fabaceae; genus Cicer; species Cicer pinnatifidum. Next base: position 42,260 of record JBBPBR010001485.1, on the reverse strand, counting down.
ACCTAAATATTAATTCAATGACATAAACAAACTTGTTGGATGCACACGATTGGTTAAAAACCCTAATTGGACAAGAATAAGCCAAGGGAGGACGAAAACGACCTAATTGATCATCCAATGACACAAACACACCTATTGGAAGCACAAGATTGGTTAAGAACCCTAATTGGACAAGAATATGCCTAGGGAGGACGAAAATGACCTAAATATTAATTCAATGACACAAACAAAGTTATTGGATGCATAAGATTGGTTAAAAACCCTAATTGGACAAGAATAAGCCTAGGGAGGACGAAAATGACCTATTTGATCATCCAATGACACAAACACACCTATTGGAAGCACAAGAGTGGTTAAAAACCCTAATTGGACAAGAATATCCCTAGGGAGGACGAAAATGACCTAAATGTTAATCCAATGACACAAATGAACTTATTGGATGCACAAGATTGGTTAAAAACCATAATTGGACAAGAATAAGCCTAGGGAGGATGAAAATGACCTAATTGATCCTCCAATAACACAAACACACCTATTGGATGCACAAGATTGGTTAAAAACCCTAATTGGACAAGAATATGCCTAGGGAGGACGAAAATGACCTAAATATTAATTCAACGACACAAACAAAGTTTTTAGATGCACAAGATTGGTTAAAAACCCTAATTGGACAAGAATAAGCCTAGGGATGACGAAAATGACCTAATTGATCATCCAATGACACAAGCACACCTATTGGATGCACAAGATTGGTTAAAAACCCTAATTGGACAAGAATAAGCCTAGGGAGGACGAAAATGACCTAATTGATCATCCAATGACACAAACACACCTATTGGATGCACAAGATTGGTTAAAAACCCTAATTGGACAAGAATATGCCTAGGGAGGACGAATATGACCTAAATGATAATCAAATAACACAAATGAACTTATTGGATGCACAAGATTGTTTAAAAACCCTAATTGGACAAGAATAAGCCTAGGGAGGACGAAAATGACCTAAATATTAATTCAATGACACAAACAAACTTATTGGATGCACAAGATTGGTTAAAAACCCTAATTGGACAAGAATAAGCCTAGGGAGGACGACAATGACCTAATTGATCATCCAATGACACACACACACCTATTGGAAGCACAAGATTGGTTAAAAACCCTAATTGGACAAGAATAGGCCTAGGGAGGATGACAATGACCTAATTGATCATCCAATGACACAAACACACCTATTGGATGCACAAGATTGGTTAAAAACCCATATTGGACAAGAATATGCCTAGGGAGGTTGAATATGACCTAAATGTTAATTCAATGACAAAAACGTACTTATTGGATGCACAACATTGGTTAAAAATCCTAATTGGACAAGAATATGCCTAAGGAGGACGAAAATGACCTAAATATTAATTCAATGACACAAACAAACTTATTGGATGCACAAGATTGGTTAAAAACCCTAATTGGACAAGAATAAGCCTAGGGAGGACGAAAATGACCTAATTGATCATCCAATGACACAAACACACCTATTGGATGCACAAGATTGGTTAAAAACCCAAATTGGACAAGAATATGCCTAGGGACGACGAAAATGACCTAATTGATCATCCAATGACACAAATATACCTATTGGATGCACAAGATTTGTTAAAAACCCTAATTAAACAAGAATATGCCTAGGGAGGACGAAAATGACCTAATTGATCATCCAATGACACAAACTCACCAATTGGATGCACAAGATTGGTTAAAAACCCTAATTGGACAAGAATAAGCCTAGGGAGGACGAAAATGACCTAAATATTAATTCAATGACACAAACAAACTTATTGGATGCACAAGATTGGTTAAAAACCCTAATTGGACAAGAATAAGCCTAGGGAGGACGAAAATGACCTAATTGATCATCCAATGACACAAACACACCTATTAGATGCACAAGATTGGTTAAAAACCCTAATTGGACAAGAATAAGCCTAGGGAGGACGAAAATGACCTAATTGATCATCCAAAGACACAAACACACCTATTGGATGCGCAAGATTGGTTAAAAACCCTAATTGGACAAGAATAAGCCTAGCGAGGACGAAATGGACCTAAATGTTAATCCAATGACACAACTCAACTTATTGGATGCACAAGATTGGTTAAAAACCCTAATAGGGTAAGAATAAGCCTAGGGAGGACGAAAATGACCTAATTGATCATCCAATGACACAAACACACCTATTGGATGCACAAGATTGGTTAAAAACCCTAGTTGGACAAGAATATGCCTAGGGAGGACGAAAATGACCTAATTGATCATCCAATGACACAAATGAACTTATTGGATGCACAAGATTGGTTAAAAACCCTAATTGGACAAGAATAAATCTAGGGAGGACGAAAATGACGTAATTGATCATCCAATGACACAAACACACCTATTGGATGCACAAAATTGGTTAAAAACCCTAATTGGACAAGAATATGCCTAGGGAGGACGAAAATGACCTAAATGTTAATCCAATGACACAAATGAACTTATTGGATGCACAAGATTGGTTAAAAACCCTAATTGGACAAGAATAAGCCTAGCGAGGACGAAAATGACCTAAATGTTAATCCAATGACACAACTCAACTTATTGGATGCACAAGATTGGTTAAAAACCCTAATTGGACAAGAATAAGCATAGGGAGGACGGAAATGACCTAATTGATCATCCAATGACAGAAACACACCTATTGGATGCACAAGATTGGTTAAAAACCCTAATTGGAAAAGAATATGCCTAGGAAGGACGAAAATGGCCTAATTGATCATCAAATGACACAAACACGCCTATTGGATGCCCAAGATTGGTTAAAATCCTAATTGGACAAGAATAAGCCTAGGGAGGACGAAAATGACCTAATTGATCATCCAATGACACAAACACACCTATTGGATGCACAAGATTGGTTAAAAACCCTAATTGGACAAGAATATGCCTAGGGAGGAGGAAATTGACCTAAATATTAATTCAATGACACAAACAAAGTTATTGGAAGCACAAGATTGGTTAAAAACCCTAATTGGACAAGAATAAGCCTAGGGAGGACGAAAATGACCTAATTGATCATCCAATGACACAAACACACCTATTGGATGCACAAGATTGGCTAAAAACCCTAATTGGACAAGAATATGCCTAGGAAGGACGAAAATGACCTAATTGATCATCCAATGACACAAACACACCTATTGGATGCACAAGATTGGTTAAAAACCCTAATTGGACAAGAATAAGCCTAGGGAGGACGAAAATGACCTAATTGATCATCCAATGACACAAACACACCTATTGGAAGCACAAGATTGGTTAAAAACCCTAATTGGACAAGAATATGCCTAGGGAGGACGAAAATGACCTAAATGTTAATCCGATGACACAAATGAACTTATTGGATGCACAAGATTGGTTAAAAACCCTAATTGGACAAGAATAAGCCTAGGGTGGACGAAAATGACCTAATTGATCATCCAATGACACAAACTCACCTATTGGATGCCCAAGATTGGTTAAAACCCCTAATTGGACAAGAATATGCCTAGGGAGGACGAAAATGACCTAAATGTTAATCCAATGACACAAATAAACTTATTGGATGCACAAGATTGGTTAAAAACCCTAATTGGACAAGAATAAGCCTAGGGAGGACGAAAATGACCAAATTGATCATCCAATGACACAAACACACCTATTGGATGCACAAGATTGGTTAAAAACCCTAATTGGACAAGAATTAGCCTAGGGAGGAAGAAAATGACCTAATATATCATCCAATGACACAAACACACCTATTCGATGCACAAGATTGGTTAAAAACCCTAATTGGACGAGAATAAGCCTAGGGAGGATGAAAATTACCTAATTGATCATCCAATGACACAAACACACCTATTGGATGCACAAGATTGGTTTAAAACCCTAGTTGGGCAAGAATATGCCTAGGGAGGACGAACATGACCTAATTGATCATCCAATGACACAAATGAACTTATTGGATGCACAAGATTGGTTAAAAACCCTAATTGGACAAGAATAAGCCTAGGGAGGACGAAAATGACCTAATTGATCATCCAATGACACAAACACACCTATTGGATGCACAAGATTGGTTAAAAACCCTAATTGGACAAGAATAAGCCTAGGGAGGACGAAAATGACCTAATTGATCATCCAATGACACAAACACACCTATTGGATGCACAAGATTGGTTAAAAACCCTAATTGGACAAGAATAAGCCTAGGGAGGACGAAAATGACCTAATTGATCATCCAATGACACAAACACACCTATTGGATGCACAAGATTGGTTTAAAACCCTAGTTGATCAAGAATATGCCTAGGAAGGACGAAAATGACCTAATTGATCATCCAATGACACAAATGAACTTATTGGATGCACAAGATTGGTTAAAAACCCTAATTGGACAAGAATAAGCCTAGGGAGGACGAAAATGACCTAATTGATCATCCAATGACACAAACACACCTATTGGATGCACAAGATTGGTTAAAAACCCTAATTGGACAAGAATAAGCCTAGGGAGGACGAAAATGACCTAATTGATCATCCAATGACACAAACACACCTATTGGATGCACAAGATTGGTTAAAAACCCTAATTGGACAAGAATATGCCTAGGGAGGGCGAAAATGATCTAAATATTAATTCAATGACACAAACAAAGTTATTGGATGCACAAGATTGGTTTAAAACCCTAATTGGACAAGAATCAGCCTAGGGAGGACGAAAATGACCTAATTGATCATCCAATGACACAGATGAACTTATTGGATGCACAAGATTGGTTAAAACCCCTAATTGGACAAGAATAAGCCTAGGGAGGACGAAAATGACCTAATTGATCATCCAATGACACAAACACACCTATTGGATGCACAAGATTGGTTAAAAACCCTAATTGGACAAGAATATACCTAGGGAGGACAAAAATGACCTAAATGTTAATTCAATGACACAAACGAACTTATTGGATGCACAACATTGGTTAAAAACCCTAATTGGACAAGGATAAGCCTAGGGAGGATGAAAATGACCTAATTGATCATCCAATGACACAAACACACCTATTGGATGCACAAGATTGGTTAAAAACCCTAATTGGACAAGAATAAGCCTAGGGAGGACGAAAATGACCTAATTGATCATCCAATGACACAAACACACCTATTGGATGCACAAGATTGGTTAAAAACCCTAATTGGACAAGAATAAGCCTAGGGAGGACGAAAATGACCTAATTGATCATCCAATGACACAAACACACCTATTGGATGCACAAGATTGGTTAAAAACCCTAACTGGATAAGAATATGCCTAGGGAGGACGAAAATGACCTAATTGATCATCCAATGTTACAAACACACCTATTGGATGCACAAGATTGGTTAAAAACCCTAATTGGACAAGAATATGCCTAGGGAGGACGAATATGACCTAATTGATCATCCAATGAAACAAACACACCTATTGGATGCACAAGATTGGTTAAAAACCCTAATTGGACAAGAATAAGCCTAGGGAGGACGAAAATGACCTAATTGATCATCCAATGACACAAACACACCTATTGGATGCACAAGATTGGTTAAAAACCCTAATTGGACAAGAATAAGCCTAGGGAGGACGAAAATGACCTAATTGATCATCCAATGACACAAACACACCTATTGGATGCACAAGATTGGTTAAAAACCCTAATTGGACAAGATGATGCCTAGGGAGGACGAAAATGAACTAAATATTAATTCAATGACACAAACAAACTTATTGGATGCACAAGATTGGTTAAAAACCCTAATTGGACAAGAATAAGCCTAGGGAGGACGAAAATGAGCAAATTGATCATCCAATGACACAAACACACCTATTGGATGCACAAGATTGGTTAAAAACCCTAATTGGACAAGAATAAGCCTAGGGAGGACGAAAATGACCTAATTGATCATCCAATGACACAAACACACCTATTGGATGCACAAGATTGGTTAAAAACCCTAATTGGACAAGAATAAGCCTAGGGAGGACGAAAATGACCTAATTGATCATCCAATGACACAAACACACCTATTGGATGCACAAGATTGGTTAAAAACCCTAATTGGACAAGAATATGCCTAGGGAGGACGAAAATGACCTAAATGTTAATCCAATGACACAACTCAACTTATTGGATGCACAAGATTGGTTAAAAACCTTTATTGGGCAAGAATAAGCCTAGGGAGGACGAAAATGACCTAATTGATCATCCAATGACACAAACACACCTATTAGATGCACAAGATTGATTAAAAACCCTAATTGCACAAGAATAAGCCAAGGGAGGACGAAAATGACCTAATTGATTATCCAATGACACAAACACACCTATTGGATGCACAAGATTGGTTAAAAACCCTAATTGGACAAGAATAAGCCTAGGGAGGACGAAAATGACCTAATTGATCATCCAATGACACAAACACACCTATTGGATGCACAAGATTGGTTAAAAACCCTAATTGGACAAGAATATGCCTAGGGAGGACGAAAATGACCTAATTGATCATCCAATGACACAAACACACCTATTGGATGCACAAGATTGGTTAAAAACCCTAATTGGACAAGAATATGCCTAGGGAGGACGAAAATGACCTAAATATTAATTCAATGACACAAACAAACTTATCGGATGCACAAGATTGGATAAAAACCCTAATTGGACAAGAATATGCCTAGGGAGGACGAAAATGACCTAATTGGTCATCCAATGACACAAACACACCTATTGGATGCACAAGATTGGTTAAAAACCCTAATTGGACAAGAATATGCCTAGGGAGGACGAATATGACCTAAATGTTAATCCAATGACACAAATGAACTTATTGGATGCACTAGATTGGTTAAAAACCCTAATTGGACAAGAATAAGCCTAGGAAGGACGAAAATGACCTAATATATCATCCAATGACACAAACACACCTATTGGATGCACAAGATTGGTTAAAAACCCTAATTGGACAAGAATATGCCTAGGGAGGACGAAAATGACCTAAATATTAATTCAATGACACAAACAAAGTTATTGGATGCACAAGATTGGTTAAAAACCCTAATTGGACAAGATTAAGCCTAGGGAGGACGAAAATGACGTAATTGATCATCCAATGACACAAACACACCTATTGGATGCACAAAATTGGTTAAAAACCCTAATTGGACAAGAATATGCCTAGGGAGGACGAAAATGACCTAAATGTTAATCCAATGACACAAATGAACTTATTGGATGCACAAGATTGGTTAAAAACCCTAATTGGACAAGAATAAGCCTAGCGAGGACGAAAATGACCTAAATGTTAATCCAATGACACAACTCAACTTATTGGATGCACAAGATTGGTTAAAAACCCTAATTGGACAAGAATAAGCATAGGGAGGACGGAAATGACCTAATTGATCATCCAATGACAGAAACACACCTATTGGATGAACAAGATTGGTTAAAAACCCTAATTGGAAAAGAATATGCCTAGGAAGGACGAAAATGGCCTAATTGATCATCCAATGACACAAACACGCCTATTGGATGCCCAAGATTGGTTAAAATCGTAATTGGACAAGAATAAGCCTAGGGAGGACGAAAATGACCTAATTGATCATCCAATGACACAAACACACCTATTGGATGCACAAGATTGGTTAAAAACCCTAATTGGACAAGAATATGCCTAGGGAGGAGGAAATTGACCTAAATATTAATTCAATGACACAAACAAAGTTATTGGAAGCACAAGATTGGTTAAAAACCCTAATTGGACAAGAATAAGCCTAGGGAGGACGAAAATGACCTAATTGATCATCCAATGACACAAACACACCTATTGGATGCACAAGATTGGCTAAAAACCCTAATTGGACAAGAATATGCCTAGGAAGGACGAAAATGACCTAATTGATCATCCAATGACACAAACACACCTATTGGATGCACAAGATTGGTTAAAAACCCTAATTGGACAAGAATAAGCCTAGGGAGGACGAAAATGACCTAATTGATCATCCAATGACACAAACACACCTATTGGATGCACAAGATTGGTTAAAAACCCTAATTGGACAAGAATATGCCTATGGAGGACGAAAATGACCTAAATGTTAATCCAGTGACACAAATGAACTTATTGGATGCACAAGATTGGTTAAAAACCCTAATTGGACAAGAATAAGCCTAGCGAGGACGAAAATGACCTAATTGATCTTCTAATGACACAAATGAACTTTTTGAATGCACAAGATTGGTTAAAAACCCTAATTGGACAAGAATAAGCCTAGGGGGGAAGAAAATGACCTAATTGATCATCCAATGACACAAACACACCTATTGGAAGCACAAGATTGGTTAAAAACCCTAATTGGACAAGAATATGCCTAGGGAGGACGAAAATGACCTAAATGTTAATCCAATGACACAAATGAACTTATTGGATGCACAAGATTGGTTAAAAACCCTAATTGGACAAGAATAAGCCTAGGGAGGACGAAAATGACCTAATTGATCATCCAATGACACAAACACACCTATTGGATGCACAAGATTGGTTAAAAACCCTAATTGGACAAGAATATGCCTAGGGAGGACGAAAATGACCTAAATATTAATTCAATGACACAAACAAAGTTATTGGATGCACAAGATTGGTTAAAGACCCTAATTGGACAAGAATAAGCCTAGGGAGGAGGAAAATGACCTGATTGATCATCCTATGACACAAATAAACTTATTGGATGCACAAGAATGGTTAAAAACCTAATTCGACAATAATAAGCCTAGGGAGAATGAAAATGACCTAAATGTTAATCCAATGACACAACTCAACTTATTGGATGCACAAGATTGGTTAAAAACCCTAATTGGACAAGAATAAGCCTAGGGAGGACGAAAATGACCTAATTGATCATCCAATGACACAAACACACCTATTGGATGCACAAGATTGGTTAAAAACCCTAATTGGATAAGAATATGCCTAGGGAGGACGAAAATGACCTAATTGATCATCCAATGACACAAACACACCTATTGGATGCACAAGATTGGTTAAAAACACTAATTTGACAAGAATATGCCTAGGGAGGACGAAAATGACCTAAATATTAATTCAACACAAATGAACTTATTGGATGCGCAAGATGGGTTAAAAACCCTGATTGGTCGAGAATAAGCCTAGGGAGGACGAAAATGACCTAAATGTTAATCCAATGACACAAGTCAACTTATTGGATGCACAAGATTGGTTAAAAACCCTAATTGGACAAGAATAAGCCTAGGGAGGACGAAAATGACCTAATTGATCATCCAATGACACAGACACACCTATTGGATGCACAAGATTGGTTAAAAACCCTAATTGGACAAGAATAAGCCTAGGGAGGACCAGAATGACCTAATTGATCATCCAATGACACAAACACACCTATTGGATGCACAAGATTGGTTAAAAACCCTAATTGGACAAGAATATGCCTAGGGAGGACGAAAATGACCTAAATATTAATTCAATGACACAAACAAACTTATTGGATGCACAAGATTGGTTAAAAACCCTAATTGGACAAGAATAAGCCTAGGGAGGACGAAAATGACCTAATTGATCATCCAATGACACAAACACACCTATTGGATGCACAAGATTGGTTAAAAACCCTAATTGGACAAGAATAAGCCTAGGGAGGACCAAAATGACCTAATTGATCATCCAATGACACTAACACACCTATTGGAAGCACAAGATTGGTTAAAAAACCTAATTGGACAAGAATATGCCTAGGGAGGACGAAAAGGACCTAAATATTAATTCAATGACACAAACAAACTTATTGGATGCACAAGATTGGTTAAAAACCCTAATTGGACAAGAATAAGCCTAGGGAGGACGAAAATGACCTAATTGATCATCCAATGACACAAACACACCTATTGGATGCACAAGATTGGTTAAAAACCCTAATTGGACAAGAATAAGCCCTGGGAGGACCAAAATGACCTACTTGATCATCCAATGACACAAACACACCTATTGGAAGCACAAGATTGGTTAAAAACCCTAATTGGACAAGAATATGCCTAGGGAGGACAAAAATGACCTAATTGATCATCCAATGACACAAACACACCTATTGGATGCACAAGATTGGTTAAAAACCCTAATTGGACAAGAATTAGCCTAGGGAGGACGAAAATGACCTAATTGATCATCCAATGACACAAACACACCTATTGGATGCACAAGATTGGTTTAAAACCCTAGTTGGACAAGAATAAGCCTAGGGAGGACGAAAATGACCTAATTGATCATCCAATGACACAAACGAACCTATTGGATGCACAAGATTGGTTAAAAACCCTAATTGGACAAGAATAAGCCTAGGGAGGACGAAAATGACCTAATTGATCATCCAATGACACAAACACACCTATTGGATGCACAAGATTGGTTAAAAACCCTAATTGGACAAGAATAAGCCTAGGGAGGACGAAAATGACCTAATTGATCATCCATTGCCACAAACACACCTATGGGATGCACAAGATTGGTTAAAAACCCTAATTGGACAAGAATATGCCTTGGGAGGACGAAAATGACCTAATTGGTCATCCAATGACACAAACACACCTATTGGATGCAAAAGATTGGTTAAAAACCCTAATTGGACAAGAATAAGCCTAGGGAGGACGAAAATGACCTAATTGATCATCCAATGACACAAACACACCTATTGGATGCACAAGATTGGTTAAAAACCCTAATTGGACAAGAATAAGCCTAGGGAGGACGAAAATGACCTAATTGATCATCCAATGACACAAACACACCTATTGGATGCACAAGATTGGTTAAAAACCCTAATTGGACAAGAATAAGCCTAGGGAGGACGAAAATGACCTAATTGATCATCCAATGACACAAACACATCTATTGGAAGCACAAGATTGGTTAGAAACCCTAGTTGGACAAGAATATGCCTAGGGAGGACGAAAATGACCTAATTGATCATCCAATGACACAAATGAACTTATTGGATGCACAAGATTGCTTAAAAACCCTAATTGGACAAAAATAAGCATAGAAAGGACGAAAATGACCTAATTGATCATCCAATGACACAAACACACCTATTGGATGCACAAGATTGGTTAAAAACCCTAATTGGACAAGAATAAGCCTAGGGAGGACGAAAATGACCTAATTGATCATCCAATGACACAAACACACCTATTGGATGCACAAGATTGGTTAAAAACCCTAATTGGACAAGAATAAGCCTAGGGAGGACGAAAATGACCTAATTGATCATCCAATGACACAAACACACCTATTGGATGCACAAGATTGGTTTAAAACCCTAGATGGACAAGAATATGCCTAAGGAGGACGAAAAGGACCTAATTGATCATCCAATGACACAAATGAACTTATTGCATGCACAAGATTGGTTAAAAACCCTAATTGGCCAATAATAAGCCTAGGGAGGACGAAAATGACCTAATTGATCATCCAATGACACAAACACACCTATTGGATGCACAAGATTGGTTAAAAACCCTAATTGGACAAGAATAAGCCTAGGGAGGACGAAAATGACCTAATTGATCATCCAATGACACAAACACACCTATTGGATGCACAAGATTGGTTAAAAACCCTAATTGGACAAGAATATGCCTAGGGAGGACGAAAATGACCTAAATACTAATCCAATGACACAAACAAACTTATCGGATGCACAAGATTGGTTAAAAACCCTAATTGGACAAGAATAAGCCTAGGGAGGACGAAAATGACCTAATTGATCATCCAATGACACAAACACACCTATTAGATGCACAAGTTTGGTTAAAAACCCTAATTGGACAAGAATAAGCCTAGGGAGGACGAAAATGACCTAATTGATCATCCAATGACACAAACACACCTATTGGATGCGCAAGATTGGTTAAAAACCCTAATTAAACAAGAATATGCCTAGGGAGGACGAAAATGACCTAAATATTAATTCAATGACACAAACAAACTTATTGGATGCACAAGATTGGTTAAAAACCCTAATTGGACAAGAATAAGCCTAGGGAGGACGAAAATGACCTAATTGATCATCCAATGACACAAACACACCTATTAGATGCACAAGATTGGTTAAAAACCCTAATTGGACAAGAATAAGCCTAGGGAGGACGAAAATGACCTAATTGATCATCCAATGACACAAACACACCTATTGGATGCTCAAGATTGGTTAAAAACTCTAATTGGACAAGAATATGCCTAGGGAGGACGAAAATGACCTAATTGATCATCCAATGACACAAACACACCTATTGGATGCACAAGATTGGTTAAAAACCCTAATTGGACAAGAATAAGCCTAGGGAGGACGAAAGTGACCTAATTGATCATCCAATGACACAAACACAATTATTGGATGCACAAGATTGGTTAAAAACCCTAAGTGGACAAGAATATGCCTAGGGAGGACAAAAATCACCTAATTGATCATCCAATGACACAAACACACCTATTGGATGCAAAAGATTGGTTAAAAACCCTAATTGGACAAGTATATGCATAGGGAGGTCGAAAATGACCTAATTGATAATCCAATGACACAAACACACCTATTGGATGCACAAGATTGGTTAAAAACCCTAATTGGACAAGAATAAGCCTAGGGAGGACGAAAATGACCTAATTGATCATCCAATGACACAAACACACCTATTGGATGCACAAGATTGGTTAAAAACCCTAATTGGACAAGAATAAGCCTAGGGAGGACGAAAATGACCTAAATGTTAATCCAATGACACAACTCAACTTATTGGATGCACAAGATTGGTTAAAAACCCTAATTGGACAAGGATAAGCATAGGGAGGACGGAAATGACCTAATTGATCATCCAATGACACAAACACACCTATTGGATGCACAAGATTGGTTAAAAACCCTAATTGGAAAAGAATATGCCTAGGAAGGACGAAAATGACCTAATTGATCATCCAATGACACAAACACACCTATTCGATGCACAAGATTGGTTAAAAACCATAAATGGACAAGAATAAGCCTACGGAGGACGAAAATGACCTAAATGTGAATCCAATGACACAACTCAACTTATTGGATGCACAAGATTGGTTAAAAACCCTAATTGGACAAGAATAAGCCTAGGGAGGACGAAAATGACCTAATTGATCATCCAATGACACAAACACACCTATTCGATGCACAAGATTGGTTAAAAACCCTAATTGGACAAGAATAAGCCTACGGAGGACGAAAATGACCTAAATGTGAATCCAATGACACAACTCAACTTATTGGATGCACAAGATTGGTTAAAAACCCAAATTGGATAAGAATATGCCTAGGGAGGACGAAAATGACCTAAATGTTAATCCAATGACACAAATGAACTTATTGGATGCACAAGATTGGTTAAAAACCCTAATTGGACAAGAATAAGCCTAGGGAGGACGAAAATGACCTAATTGATCATCCAATGACACAAACACACCTATTGGATGCACAAGATTGGTTAAAAACCCTAATTGGACAACAATATGCCTAGGGAGGACGAAAATGACCTAAATATTAATTCAATGACACATACAAAGTTATTGGATGCACAAGATTGGTTAAAAACCCTAATTGGACAAGAATAAGCCTAGGGAGGACGAAAATGACCTAAATGTTAATCCAATGACACAAACACACATATTGGATGCACAAGATTGGTTAAAAACCCTATTTGGACAAGAATAACCCTAGGGAGGACGAAAATGACCTAAATGTTAATCCAATGACACAAACACACCTATTGGATGCACAAGATTGGTTAAAAACCCTAATTGGACAAGAATAAGCCTAGGGAGGACGAAAATGACCTAATTGATCATCCAATGACACAAACACACCTATTGGATGCAAAAGATTGGTTAAAGACCCTAATTGGACAAAAATATGCCTTGGAAGGACGAAAATGACCTAATTGATCATCCAATGACACAAACACACCTATTGGATGCACAAGATTGGTTAAAAACCCTAATTGGACAAGAATAAGCCTAGGGAGGTCGAAAATGACCTAATTGATCATCCAATGACACAAACACACCTATTGGCTGCACAAGATTGGTTAAAAACCCTAATTGGATAAGAATATGCCTAGGGAGGACGAAAATGACCTAATTGATCATCCAATGACACAAACACACCTATTGGATGCACAAGATTGGTTAAAAACCCTAATTGGACAACAATATGCCTAGGGAGGACGAAAATGACCTAAATATTAATTCAATGACACAAACAAACTTATTGGATGCACAAGATTGGTTAAAAACCCTAATTGGACAATAATATGTTTAGGGAGGACGAAAATGACCTAATTGATCATCCAATGACACTAATGAACTTATTGGATGCACAAGATTGGTTAAAAACCCTAATTGGACAAGAATAAGCCTAGTGAGGACGAAAATGACCTAATTGATCATCCAATGACACAAACACACCTATTGGATCCACAAGATTGGTTAAAAACCCTAATTGGACAAGAATGTGCCTAGGGAGGACGAAAATGACCTAATTGATCATCCAATGACACAAACACACCTATTGGATGCACAAGATTGGTTAAAAACCCTAATTGGACAACAATATGCCTAGGGAGGACGAAAATGACCTAAATATTAATTCAATGACACAAACAAACTTATTGGATGCACAAGATTGGTTAAAAACCCTAATTCGACAATAATATGCCTAGGGAGGACGAAAATGACCTAATTGATCATCCAATGACACAAACACACCTATTGGATGCACAAGATTGGTTAAAAACCCTAGTTGGAATGGAACATGCCTAGGGAGGACGAAAATGACCTAATTGATCATCCAATGACACTAATGAACTTATTGGCTGCACAAGATTGGTTAAAAACCCTAATTGGACAAGAATAAGCCTAGGGAGGACGAAAATGACCTAATTGATCATCCAATGACACAAACACACCTATTGGATGCACAAGATTGGTTAAAAATCCTAATTGGACAAGAATAAGCCTAGGGAGGATAAAAATGACCTAATTGATCATCCAATGACACAAACACACCTATTGGATGCACAAGATTAGTTAAAAACCCTAATTGGACAAGAATAAGCCTAGGGAGGACGAAAATGACCTAATTGATCATCCAATGACACAAACACACCTATTGGATGCACAAGATTGGTTAAAAACCCTAATTGGACAAGAATAAGCCTAGGGAGGACGAAAATGACCTAATTGATCATCCAATGACACAAACACACCTATTGGATGCACAAGATTGGTTAAAAACCCTAATTGGACAAGAATAAGCCTAGGGAGGACAACAATGACCTAATTGATCATCCAATGACACAAACACACCTATTGGATGCACAAGAATGGTTAAAAACCCTAATTGGACAAGAATAAGCCTAGGGAGGACGAAAATGACCTAATTGATCATCCAATGACACAAACACACCTATTGGATGCACAAGATTGGTTAAAAACCCTAATTGGACAAGAATAAGCCTAGGGAGGACGAAAATGACCTAATTGATCATCCAATGACACAAACACACCTATTGGATGCACAAGATTGGTTAAAAACCCTAATTGGACAAGAATATGCCTAGGGAGGACGAAAATGACCTAAATGTTAATCCAATGACACAACTCAACCTATTGGATGCACAAGATTGGTTAAAAACCCTAATTGGACAAGAATAAGCCTAGGGAGGACGATAAATGACCTAATTGATCATCCAATGACACAAACACACCTATTGGATGCACAAGATTGGTTAAAAACCCTAATTGGACAAGAATAAGCCTAGGGAGGACGAAAATGACCTAATTGATCATCCAATGACACAAACACACCTATTGGATGCACAAGATTGGTTAAAAACCCTAATTGGACAAGAATAAGCCTAGGGAGGACGAAAATGACCTAATTGATCATCCAATGACACAAACACACCTATTGGATGCACAAGATTGGTTAAAAACCCTAATTGGACAAGAATATGCCTAGGGAGGTCGAAAATGACCTAAATATTAATTCAATGACACAAACAAAGTTATTGGATGCACAAGATTGGTTAAAAAAACCCTAATTGGACAAGAATAAGCCTAGGGAGGACGTAAATGACCTAATTGATCATCCAATGACACAAACACACCTATTGGATGCACAAGATTGGTTAAAAACCCTAATTGGACAAGAATAAGCCTAGGGAGAACGAAAATGACCTAAATGTTAATCCAATGACACACCTCAACTTATTGGATGCACAAGATTGGTTAAAAACCCTAATTGGACAAGAATAAGCCTAGGGAGGACGAAAATGACCTAATTGATCATCCAATGACACAAACACACCTATTGGATGCACAAGATTGGTTAAAAACCCTAATTGGACAAGAATATGCCCAGGGAGGAGGAAAATGACCTAAATATTAATTCAATGACACAAACAAAGTTATTGGATGCACAAGATTGGTTAAAAACCCTAATTGGACAAGAATAAGCCTAGGGAGGACGAAAATGACCTAATTGATCATCCAATGACACAAACACACCTATTGGATGCACAAGATTGGTTAAAAACCCTAATTGGACAAGAATATGCCTAGGGAGGACGAAAATGACCTAATTGATCATCCAATGACACAAATGAACTTATTGGATGCACAAGATTAGTTAAAAACCCTAATTGGACAAGAATAAGCTTTGGGAGGACGAAAATTACCTAATTGATCATCCAATGACACAAACACACCTATTGGATGCACAAGATTGGTCTAAAACTCTAAATGAGCAAGAATATGCCTAGGGAGGACGAAAATGACCAAAATGTTAATCCAATGACACAAATGAACGTATTGGATGCACAAGATTGGTTAAAAACCCTAATTGGACAAGAATAAGCCTAGGGAGGACGAAAATGACCTAATTGATCATCCAATGACACAAACACACCTATTGGATGCACAAGATTGGTTAAAAACCCTAATTGGACAAGAATATGCCTAGGGAGGACGAAAATGACCTAATTGATCATCCAATGACACAAACACACCTATTGGATGCACAAGATTGGTTAAAAACCTTAATTAGACAAGAATATGCCTAGGGAGGACGAAAATGACCTAATTGATCATCCAATGACACAAACACACCTATTGGATGCACAAGATTGGTTAAAAACCCTAATTGGACAAGAATAAGCCTAGTGAGGACGAAAATGACCTAATTGATCATCCAATGACACAAATGAACTTATTGGATGCACAAGATTGGTTAAAAACCCTAATTGGACAAGAATAAGCCTAGGGAGGACGAAAATGACCTAATTGATCATCCAATGACACAAACACACCTATTGGATGCACAAGATTGGTTAAAAACCCTAATTGGACAAGAATAAGCCTAGTGAGGACGAAAATGACCTAATTGATCATCCAATGACACAAACACACCTATTCGAAGCACAAGATTGGTTAAAAACCCTAGTTGGACAAGAATATGCCTAGGGAGGATGAAAATGACCTAATTGATCATCCAATGACACAAATGAACTTATTGGATGCACAAGATTGGTTAAAAACCCTAATTGGACAAGAATAAGCATAGAAAGGACGAAATTGACCTAATTGATCATCCAATGACACAAACACACCTATTGGATGCACAAGATTGGTTAAAAACCGTAATTGGACAAGAATATGCCTAGGGAGGCTGAAAATGACCTAAATGTTAATCCAATGACACAAATGAACTTATTGGATGCACAAGATTGGTGAAAAACCCTAATTGGACAAGAATAAGCCTAGGAAGAACGAAAATAACCTAATTGATCATCCAATGACACAAACACACCTATTGGATGCACAAGATTGGTTAAAAACCCTAATTGGACAAGAATAAGCCTAGGGAGGACGAAAATGACCTAATTGATCATCCAATGACACAAACACACCTATTGGATGCACAAGATTTGTTAAAAACGCTAATTGGACAAGAATAAGCCTAGTGAGGACGAAAATGACCTAATTGATAATCCAATGACACAAACACACCTATTGGAAGCACAAGATTGGTTAAAAACCCTAGTTTGACAAGAATATGCCTAGGGAGGACGAAAATGACCTAATTGATCATCCAATGACACAAACACACCTATTGGATGCACAAGATTGGTTAAAAACCCTAATTGGACAAGAATAAGCATAGGGAGGACGAAAATGACCTAATTGATCATCCAATGACACAAACACACCTATTGGATGCACAAGATTGGTTAAAAACCCTAATTGGACAAT
Source organism: Cicer pinnatifidum (assembly GCA_037974775.1). NCBI lineage: Eukaryota > Viridiplantae > Streptophyta > Magnoliopsida > Fabales > Fabaceae > Cicer > Cicer pinnatifidum. The sequence goes on along the minus strand of JBBPBR010001485.1, from coordinate 23,788 downwards.
AATAAGCCTAGGGAGGACGAAAATGACCTAATTGATCATCCAATGACACAAATGAACTTATTGGATGCACAAGATTAGTTAAAAACCCTAATTGGACAAGAATATGCCTAGGGAGGACGAAAATGACCTAATTGATCATCCAATGACACAAACACACCTATTGGATGCACAAGATTGGTTAAAAACCCTAATTGGACAAGGATATGCCTAGGGAGGACGAAAATGACCTAAATATTAATTCAATGAAACAAACAAACTTATTGGATGCACAAGATTGGTTAAAAACCCAAATTGGACAAGAATAAGCCTAGGGAGGACGAAAATGACCTAATTGATCATCCAATGATACAAACACACCTATTGGATGCACAAGATTGGTTAAAAACCCTAATTGGACAAGAATAAGCCTAGGGAGGACGAAAATGACCTAAATATTAATTCAATGACACAAACAAACTTATTGGATGCACAAGATTGGTTAAAAACCCTAATTGGACAAAAATAAGCCTAGGGAGGACGAAAATGACCTAATTGATAATCCAATGACACAAACAAACTTATTGGATGCACAAGATTGGTTAAAAACCCTAATTGGACAAGAATAAACCAAGGGAGGACAAAAATGACCTAAATGTTAATCCAATGACACTACTCAACTTATTGGAAGCACAAGATTGGTTAAAAACCCTAATTGGACAAGAATAAGCCTAGGGAGGACGAAAATGACCTAATTGATCATCCAATGACACAAACACACCTATTGGATGCACAAGATTGGTTAAAAACCCTAATTGGACAAGAATAAGCCTAGGGAGGACGAAAATGACCTAATTGATCATCCAATGACACAAACACACCTATTGGATGCACAAGATTGGTTAAAAACCCTAATTGGACAAGAATATGCCTAGGGAGGACGAAAATGACCTAAATGTTAATCCAATGACACAAATGAACTTATTGGATGCACAAGATTGGTTAAAAACCCTAATTGGACAAGAATAAGCCTTGGGAGGACGAAAATGACCTAAATGTTAATCCAATGTCACAACTCAACTTATTGGATGCACAAGACTGGTTAAAAACCCTAGTTGGACAAGAATATGCATAGGAAGGACGAAAATGACCTAATTGATCATCCAATGACACAAATGAACTTATTGGATGCACAAGATTGGTTAAAAACCCTAATTGGACAAGAATAAGCTTATGGAGGACGAAAATGACCTAATTGATCATCCAATGACACAAACACACCTATTGGATGCACAAGATTGGTTAAAAACCCTAATTGGACAAGAATAAGCCTAGGGAGGACGAAAATGACCTAAATGTTAATCCAATGACACAAACACACCTATTGGATACACAAGATTGGTTAAAACCCTAATTGGACAAGAATAAGCCTAGGGAGGACGAAAATGACCTAATTGATCATCCAATGTCACAAACACACCTATTGGAAGCACAAGATTGGTTAAAAACCCTAATTGGACAAGAATATGCCTAGGAAGGACGAAAATGACCGAAATGTTAATCCAATGACAGAAATGAACTTATTGGATGCACAAGATTGGTTAAAAACCCTAATTGGACAAGAATAAGCCTAGGGAGGACGAAAATGACCTAATTGATCATCCAATGACACAAACACACCTATTGGATGCACAAGATTGGTTAAAAACCCTAATTGGACAAGAATATGCCTAGGGAGGAGGAAAATGACCTAAATATTAATTCAATGACACAAACAAAGTTATTGGAAGCACAAGATTGGTTAAAAACCCTAATTGGACAAGAATAAGCCTAGGGAGGACGAAAATGACCTAATTGATCATCCGATGACACAAACACACCTATTGGATGCACAAGATTGGTTAAAATCGTAATTGGACAAGAATAAGCCTAGGGAGGACGAAAATGACCTAATTGATCATCCAATGACACAAACACGCCTATTGGATGCCCAAGATTGGTTAAAATCGTAATTGGACAAGAATAAGCCTAGGGAGGACGAAAATGACCTAATTGATCATCCAATGACACAAACACACCTATTGGATGCACAAGATTGGTTAAAAACCCTAATTGGACAAGAATATGCCTAGGGAGGAGGAAAATGACCTAAAAATTAATTCAATGACACAAACAAAGTTATTGGATGCACAAGATTGGTTAAAAACCCTAATTGGACAAGAATAAGCCTAGGGAGGACGAAAATGACCTAATTGATCATCCAATGACACAAACACACCTATTGGATGCACAAGATTGGTTAAAAACCTAATTGGACAAGAATAAGCCTTGGGAGGACGAAAATGACCTAATTGATCATCCAATGACACAAACACACCTATTGGATGCACAAGATTGGTTAAAAACCCTAATTGGACAAGAATAAGCCTAGGGAGGACGAAAATGACCTAATTGATCATCCAATGACACAAACACACCTATTGGATGCACAAGATTGGTTTAATACCCTAGTTGGACAAGAATATGCCAAGGGAGGACGAAAATGACCTAATTAATCATCCAATGACACAAATGAACTTATTGGATGCACAAGATTGGTTAAAAACCCTAATTGGACAAGAATAAGCCTAGGGAGGACGAAAATGACCTAATTGATTATCCAATGACACAAACACACCTATTGGATGCACAAGATTGGTTAAAAACCCTAATTGGACAAGAATAAGCCTAGGGAGGACGAAAATGACCTAATTGATCATCCAAAGACACAAACACACCTATTGGATGCGCAAGATTGGTTAAAAACCCTAATTGGACAAGAATAAGCCTAGCGAGGACGAAATGGACCTAAATGTTAATCCAATGACACAACTCAACTTATTGGATGCACAAGATTGGTTAAAAACCCTAATAGGGTAAGAATAAGCCTAGGGAGGACGAAAATGACCTAATTGATCATCCAATGACACAAACACACCTATTGGATGCACAAGATTGGTTAAAAACCCTAGTTGGACAAGAATATGCCTAGGGAGGACGAAAATGACCTAATTGATCATCCAATGACACAAATGAACTTATTGGATGCACAAGATTTTTTAAAAACCCTAATTTGACCTAATTGATCATCCAATGACACAAACACACCTATTGGATGCACAAGATTGGTTAAAAACCCTAATTGGACAAGAATAAGCCTAGGGAGGACGAAAATGACCTAATTGATCATCCAATGACACAAACACACCTATTGGATGCACAAGATTGGTTAAAAACCGTAATTGGACAAGAATAAGCCTAGGGAGGACGAAAATGACCTAATTGATCATCCAATGACACAAACACACCTATTGGATGCACAAGATTGGTTAAAAACCATAATTGAACAAGAATATGCATAGCGAGGACGAAAAATGACCTAATTGATCATCCAATGACACAAACACACCTATTGGATGCACAAGATTGGTTAAAAACCCTAATTGGACAAGAATAAGCCTAGGGAGGACGAAAATGACCTAATTGATCATCCAATGACACAAACACACCTATTGGATGCACAAGATTGGTTAAAAACCCTAATTGGACAAGAATAAGCCTAGGGAGGACGAAAATGACCTAATTGATCATCCAATGACACAAACACACCTATTGGATGCACAAGATTGGTTAAAAACCCTAATTGGACAAGAATAAGCCTAGGGAGAATGAAAATGACCTTAATGTTAATCCAATGACACAACTCAACTTATTGGATGCACAAGATTGGTTAAAAACCCTAATTGGACAAGAATAAGCCTAGGGAGGACGAAAATGACCTAATTGATCATCCAATGACACAAACACACCTATTGGATGCACAAGATTGGTTAAAAACCCTAATTGGACAAGAATAAGCCTAGGGAGGACGAAAATGACCTAATTGATCATCCAATGACACAAACACACCTATTAGATGCACAAGATTGGTTAAAAACCCTAATTGGACAAGAATATGCCTAGGGATGACGAAAATGACCTAAATATTAATTCAATGACACAAACAAAGTTAATGGATGCACAAGATTGGTTAAAAACCTTAATTGGACAAGAATAAGCCTAGGGAGGACGTAAATGACCTAATTGATCATCCAATGTCCCAAACAAACCTATTGGATGCACAAGATTGGTTAAAAACCCTAATTGGACAAGAATAAGCCTAGGGAGGACGAAAAAGACCTAATTGATCATCCAATGACACAAACACACCTATTGGATGCACAAGATTGGTTAAAAACCCTAATTGGACAAGAATAAGCCTAGGGAGGACGAAAACGACCTAATTGATCATCTATTGCCACAAACACACCTATTGGATGCACAAGATTGGTTAAACACCTATTGGTTGCACAAGATTGGTTAAAAACCCTAATTGGACAAGAATAAGCCTAGGGAGGACGAAAATAATCTAATTGATCATCCAATGACACATACACACCTATTGGATGCACAAGATTGGTTAAAAACCCTAATTGGACAAGAATATGCCTAGGGAGGACGAAAATGACCTAAATGTTAATCCAATGACACAAATAAATTTATTGGATGCACTAGATTGGTTAGAAACCCTAATTGGACAAGAATAAGCCTAGGGAGGACGAAAATGACCTAATTGATCATCCAATGACACAAACACACCTATTGGATGCACAAGATTGGTTAAAAACCCTAATTGGACAAGAATAAGCCTAGGGAGGACGAAAACGACCTAATTGATCATCTATTGCCACAAACACACCTATTGGATGCACAAGATTGGTTAAACACCTATTGGTTGCACAAGATTGGTTAAAAACCCTAATTGGACAAGAATAAGCCTAGGGAGGACGAAAATAATCTAATTGATCATCCAATGACACATACACACCTATTGGACGCACAAGATTGGTTAAAAACCCTAATTGGACAAGAATATGCCTAGGGAAGACGAAAATGACCTAAATATTAATTCAATGACACAAACAAACTTATCGGATGCACAAGATTGGCTAAAAACCCTAATTGGACAAGAATAAGCCTAGGGAGGACGAAAATGACCTAATTGATCATCCAATGACACAAACACACCTATAGGATGCAGAAGATTGGTTAAAAACCCTAACTAGACAAGAATATGCCTAGGGAAGACGAAAATGACCTAAATATTAATTCAATGACACAAACAAACTGATCGGATGCACAAGATTGGTTAAAAACCCTAATTGGACAAGAATAAGCCTAGGGAGGACGAAAATGACCGAATTGATCATCCAATGACGCAAACACACCTATTAGATGCACAAGATTGGTTAAAAACCCTAATTGGACAAGAATAAGCCTAGGGAGGACGAAAATGACCTAATTGATCATCCAATGACACAAACACACCTATTGGATGCACAAGATTGGTTAAAAACCCTAATTGGACAAGAATATGCCTAGGGAGGACGAAAATGACCTAATTGATCATCCAATGACACAAACAAACCTATTGGATGAACAAGATTGGTTAAAAACCCTAATTGGACAAGAATATGCCTAGGGAAGACGAAAATGACCTAAATATTAATTCAATGACACAAACAAACTTATCGGATGCACAAGATTGGTTAAAAACCCTAATTGGACAAGAATAAGCCTAGGGAGGACGAAAATGACCTAATTGACCATCCAATGACACAAACACACCTATTGGATGCACAAGATTGGTTAAAAACCCTAATTGGACAAGAATAAGCCTAGGGAGGACGAAAACGACCTAATTGATAATCTATTGCCACAAACACACCTATTGGATGCACAAGATTGGTTAAACACCTATTGGTTGCACAAGATTGGTTAAAAACCCTAATTGGACAAGAATAAGCCTAGGGAGGACGAAAATGACCTAATTGATCATCCAATGACACAAACACACCTATTGGATGCACAAGATTGGTTAAAAACCCTAATTGGACAAGAATATGCCTAGGGAAGACGAAAATGACCTAAATGTTAATCCAATGACATAAATGAACTTATTGGATGCACAAGATTGGTTAAAAACCCTAATTGGACAAGAATAAGCCTAGGGAGGACGAAAATGACCTAATTGATCATCCAATGACACAAACACACCTATTGGATGCACAAGATTGGTTAAAAACCCTAATTGGACAAGAATATGCCTAGGGAGGACGAAAATGACCTAAATATTAATTCAATGAAACAAACAAACTTATTGGATGCACAAGATTGGTTAAAAACCCTAATTGGACAAGAAAAAGCCTAGGGAGGACGAAAATGACCTAATTGATCATCAAATGACACAAACACACCTATTGGATGAACAAGATTTGTTAAAAACCCTAATTGGACAAAAATATGCCTAGCGAGGACGAAAATGACCTAAATATTAATTCAATGACACAAACAAAGTTATTGGATGCACAAGATTGGTTAAAAACCCTAATTGGACAAGAATAAGCCTAGGGAGGACGAAAATGACCTAATTGATCATCCAATGACACAAACACACCTATTGGATGCACAAGATTGGTTAAAAACCCTAATTGGACAAGAATAAGCCTAGGGAGGACGAAAATGACCTAATTGATCATCCAATGACACAAACACACCTATTGGATACACAAGATTGGTTAAAAACCCTAATTGGACAAGAATAATTCTAGGGGGGACGAAAATGACCTAAATGTTAATCCAATGAAACAACTCAACTTATTGGATGCACAAGATTGGTTAAAAACCCTAATTGGACAAGAATAAGCCTAGGGAGGACGAAAACGACCTAATTGATCATCCAATGACACAAACACACCTATTGGATGCACAAGATTGGTTAAAAACCCTAATTGGACAAGAATAAGCCTATGGAGGACGAAAATGACCTAATTGATCATCCAATGACACAAACACAACCTAATTGATCATCCAATGACACAAACACACCTATTGGATGCACAAGATTGGTTAAAAACCCTAGTTGGACAAGAATATGCCTAGGGAGGACGAAAATGACCTAATTGATCATCCAATGACACAAATGAACTTATTGGATGCACAAGATTGGTTAAAAACCCTAGTTGTACAAGAATATATCTAGGGAGGACGAAAATGAGCTAATTGATCATCCAATGACACAAATGAACTTATTGGATGCACAAGATTTGTTAAAAACCCTAATTGGACAAGAATAAGCCTAGGGAGGACAAAAATGACCTAATTGATCATCCAATGACACAAACACACCTATTGGATGCACAAGATTGGTTAAAAACCCTAATTGGACAAGAATAAGCCTAGGGAGGACGAAAATGACCTAATTGATCATCCAATGACACAAACACACCTATTGGATGCACAAGATTGGTTAAAAACCCTAATTGGACAAGAATATGCCTAGGGAGGACGAAAATGACCTAATTGATCATCCAATGACACAAACACACCTATTGGATGAACAAGATTGGTTAAAAACCCTAACTGGACAAGAATATGCCTAGGGAGGACAAAAATGACCTAATTGATCATCCAATGACACAAATGAACTTATTGGATGCACAAGATTGGTTAAAAACCCTAATTGGACAAGAATAAGCCTAGGGAGGACGAAAATGACCTAATTGATCATCCAATGACACAAACACACCCATTGGATGCACAAGATTGGTTAAAAACCCTAGTTGGACAAGAATATGCCTAGGGAGGACGAAAATGACCTAATTGATCATCCAATGACAAAAACAAACACACCTATTGGATGCACAAGATTGGTTAAAAACCCTAATTGGACAAGAATAAGCCTAGGGAGGACGAAAATGACCTAATTGATCATCCAATGACACAAACACACCTATTGGATGCACAAGATTGGTTAAAAACCCTAATTGGACAAGAATATGCCTAGGGAGGACGAAAATGACCTAAATATTAATTTAATGACACAAACAAAGTTTTTGGATGCACAAGATTAATTAAAAACCCTAATTGGACAAGAATAAACCTAGGGAGGACGAAAATGACCTAATTGATCATCCAATGACACAAATACACCTATTGGATGCAAAAGATTGGTTAAAAATCCTAATTGGACAAGATGATGCCTAGGGAGGACGAAAATGACCTAAATATTAATTCAATGACACAAACAAACTTATTGGATGCACAAGATTGGTTAAAAACCCTAATTGGACAAAAATAAGCCTAGGGAGGACGAAAATGACCTAATTGATAATCCAATGACACAAACAAACTTATTGGATGCACAAGATTGGTTAAAAACCCTAATTGGACAAGAATAAACCAAGGGAGGACAAAAATGACCTAAATGTTAATCCAATGACACTACTCAACTTATTGGAAGCACAAGATTGGTTAAAAACCCTAATTGGACAAGAATAAGCCTAGGGAGGACGAAAATGACCTAATTGATCATCCAATGACACAAACACACCTATTGGATGCACAAGATTGGTTAAAAACCCTAATTGGACAAGAATAAGCCTAGGGAGGACGAAAATGACCTAATTGATCATCCAATGACACAAACACACCTATTGGATGCACAAGATTGGTTAAAAACCCTAATTGGACAAGAATATGCCTAGGGAGGACGAAAATGACCTAAATGTTAATCCAATGACACAAATGAACTTATTGGATGCACAAGATTGGTTAAAAACCCTAATAGGACAAGAATAAGCCTAGGGAGGACTGAAATGACCTAATTGATCATCCAATGACACAAACACACCTATTGGATGCACAAGATTGGTTAAAAACCCTAATTGGACAAGAATAAGCCTAGGGAGGACGAAAATGACCTAATTGATCATCCAATGACACAAACACACCTATTGGATGCACAAGATTGGATAAAAACTATAATTGGACAAGAATAAGCCTAGGGAGGACGAAAATGACATAATTGATCATCCAATGACACAAACACACCTATTGGATGCACAAGATTGGTTAAAAACCCTAATTGGACAAGAATATGCCTAGGGAGGACGAAAATGACCTAAATATTAATTCAATGACACAATCAAAGTTATTGGATGCACAAGATTGGTTAAAAACCTTAATTGGACAAGAATAAGCCTAGGGAGGAAGAAAATGACCTAATTGATCATCCAATGACACAAACACACCTATTGGATGCACAAGATTGGTTAAAAACCCTAATTGGACAAGAATAAGCCTAGGGAGGACGAAAATGACCTAATTGATCATCCAATGACACAAACACACCTATTGGATGCACAAGATTGGTTAAAAACCCTAATTGGACAAGAATAAGCCTAGGGAGGACGAAAATGACCTAATTGATCATCCAATGACACAAACACACCTATTGGATGCACAAGATTGGTTTAAAACCCTAGTTGGACAAGAATATGCCTAGTAAGGACGAAAATGACCTAATTGATCATCCAATGACACAAATGAACTTATTGGATGCACAAGATTGGTTAAAAACCCTAATTGGACAAGAATAAGCCTAGGGAGGACGAAAATGACCTAATTGATCATCCAATGACACAAACACACCTATTGGATGCACAAGATTGGTTAAAAACCCTAATTGGACAAGAATAAGCCTAGGGAGGACGAAAATGACCTAATTGATCATCCAATGACACAAACACACCTATTGGATGCACAAGATTTGTTTAAAACCCTAGTTGGACAAGATTATGCCTAGGAAGGACGAAAATGACCTAATTGATCATCCAATGACACAAATGAACTTATTGGATGCACAAGATTGGTTAAAAACCCTAATTGGACAAGAATAAGCCTAGGGAGGACGAAAATGACCTAATTGATCATCCAATGACACAAACACACCTATTGGATGCACAAGATTGGTTAAAAACCCTAATTGGACAAGAATAAGCCTAGGGAGGACGAAAATGACCTAATTGATCATCCAATGACACAAACACACCTATTGGATGCACAAGATTGGTTAAAAACCCTAATTGGACAAGAATAAGCCTAGGGAGGACGAAAATGACCTAATTGATCATCCAATGACAGAAACACACCGATTGGATTCACAAGATTGGTTAAAAACCCTAATTCGACAAGAATATGCCTAAGGAGGACGAAAATGACCTAAATATTAATTCAATGACACAAACAAAGTTATTGGATGCACAAGATTGGTTAAAAACCCTAATTGGACAAGAATAAGCCTTGGGATGATGAAAATGACCTAATTGATCATCCAATGACACAAACACACCTATTGGATGCACAAGATTGGTTAAAAACCCTAATTGGACAAGAATAAGCCTAGGGAGGACGAAAATGACCTAATTGATCATCCAATGACACAAACACACCTATTGGATGCACAAGATTGGTTAAAAACCCTAATTGGACAAGAATAAGCCTAGGGAGGACGAAAATGACCTAATTGATCATCCAATGACACAAACACACCTATTGGATGCACAAGATTGGTTAAAAACCCTAATTGGACAAGAATAAGCCTAGGGAGGACGAAAATGACCTAATTGATCATCCATTGCCACAAACACACCTATGGGATGCACAAGATTGGTTAAAAACCCTAATTGGACAAGAATATGCCTTGGGAGGACGAAAATGACCTAATTGGTCATCCAATGACACAAACACACCTATTGGATGCAAAAGATTGGTTAAAAACCCTAATTGGACAAGAATAAGCCTAGGGAGGACGAAAATGACCTAATTGATCATCCAATGACACAAACACACCTATTGGATGCACAAGATTGGTTAAAAACCCTAATTGGACAAGAATAAGCCTAGGGAGGACGAAAATGACCTAATTGATCATCCAATGACACAAACACACCTATTGGATGCACAAGATTGGTTAAAAACCCTAATTGGACAAAAAATTGCCTAGGGAGGAGGAAAATGACCTAAATATTAATTCAATGACACAAACAAAGTTATTGGATGCACAAGATTGGTTAAAAACCCTAATTGGACAAGAATAAGCCTAGGGAGGACGAAAATGACCTAATTGATCATCCAATGACACAAACACACCTATTGGATGCACAAGATTGGTTAAAAACCCTAATTGGGCAAGAATATGCCTAGGGGGAACGAAAAAGACCTAAATATTAATTCAATGACACAAACAAACTTATTGGATGCACAAGATTGGTTAAAAACCCTAATTGGACAAGAATAAGCCTAGGGAGGACGAAAATGACCTAAATGTTAATCCAATGACACAAACTCACCTATTGGACGGACAAGATTGGTTAAAAACCCTAATTGGACAAGAATAAGCCTAGGGAGGACGAAAATGACCTAATTGATCATCCAATGACACAAACACACCTATTGGATGCACAAGATTGATTAAAAACCCTAATTGGACAAGAATAAGCCTAGGGAGGACAAAAATGACCTAATTGATCATCCAAAGACACAAACACACCTATTGGATGCACAAGATTGGTTAAAAACCCTAGTTGGACAAGAATATGCCTAGGGAGGACGAAAATGACCTAATTGATCATCCAATGACACAAATGAACTTATTGGATGCACAAGATTGGTTAAAAATCCTAATTGGACAAGAATAAGCCTAGGGAGGACGAAAATGACCTAATTGATCATCAAATGACACAAACACACCTATTGGATGCACAAGATTGGTTAAAAACCCTAATTGGACAAAAATATGCCTAGGGAGGACGAAAATGACCTAAATGTTAATCCAATGACACAAATGAACTTATTGGATGCACAAGATTGGTTAAAAACCCTAATTGGACAAGAATAAGCCTTGGGAGGACGAAAATGACCTAATTGATCATCCAATGACACAAACACACCTATTGGATGCACAAGACAGGTTAGAAACCCTAATTTGACAAGAATATGCCTAGGAAGGACGAAAATGACCTAATTGATCATCCAATGACACAAACACACCTATTTGATGCACAAGATTGGTTAAAAACCCTAATTGGACAAGAATATGCCTAGGAAGGACGAAAATGACCTAATTGATCATCCAATGACACAAACACACCTATTCGATGCACAAGATTGGTTAAAATTCATAAATGGACAAGAATAAGCCTACGGAGGACGAAAATGACCTAAATGTGAATCCAATGACACAACTCAACTTATTGGATGCACAAGATTGGTTAAAAACCCTAATTGGACAAGAATAAGCCTAGGGAGGACGTAAATGACCTAATTGATCATCCAATGACACAAACACACCTATTCGATGCACAAGATTCGTTAAAAACCCTAATTGGACAAGAATATGCCTAGGGAGGACGAAAATGACCTAAATATTAATTCAATGACACAAAAAAACTTATTGGATGCACAAGATTGGTTAAAAACCCTAATTGGACAAGAATAAGCCTAGCGAGGACGAAAATGACCTAAATGTTAATCCAATGACACAACTCAACTTATTGGATGCACAAGATTGGTTAAAAACCCTAATTGGACAAGAATAAGCATAGGGAGGACGTAAATGACCTAATTGATCATCCAATGACAGAAACACACCTATTGGATGCACAAGATTGCGTAAAAACCCTAATTGGAAAAGAATATGCCTAGGAAGGACGAAAATGGCCTAATTGATCATCCAATGACACAAACACGCCTATTGGATGCCCAAGATTGGTTAAAATCCTATTTGGACAAGAATAAGCCTAGGGAGGACGAAAATGACCTAATTGATCATCCAATGACACAAAGACACCTATTGGATGCACAAGATTGGTTATAAACCCTAATTGGACAAGAATATGCCTAGGGAGGAGGAAAATGACCTAAATATTAATTCAATGACACAAACAAAGTTATTGGAAGCACAAGATTGGTTAAAAACTCTAATTGGACAAGAATAAGCCTAGGGAGGACGAAAATGACCTAATTGATCATCCAATGACACAAACACACCTATTGGATGCACAAGATTGGCTAAAAACCCTAATTGGACAAGAATATGCCTAGGAAGGACGAAAATGACCTAATTGATCATCCAATGACACAAACACACCTATTGGATGCACAAGATTGGTTAAAACCCTAATTGGACAAGAATAAGCCTAGGGAGGACGAAAATGACCTAAATGTTAATCCAATGACACAAACTCACCTATTGGATGTACAAGATTGGTTAAAAACCCTAATTGGACAAGAATAAGCCTAGGGAGGACGAAAATGACCTAATTGATCATCCAATGACACAAACACACCTATTGGATGCACAAGATTGGTTAAAAACCCTAATTGGACAAAAAAATGCCTAGGGAGGAGGAAAATGACCTAAATATTAATTCAACGACACAAACAAAGTTATTGGATGCACAAGATTGGTTAAAAACCCTAATTGGACAAGAATAAGCCTAGGGAGGAAGAAAATGACCTAATTGATCATCCAATGACACAAACACACCTATTGGAAGCACAAGATTGGTTAAAAACCCTAATTGGACAAGAATATGCCTTGGGAGGACGAAAATGACCTAAATGTTAATCCGATGACACAAACAAACTTATTGGATGCACAAGATTGGTTAAAAACCCTAATTGGACAAGAATAAGGCTAGGGAGGACGAAAATGACCTAATTGATCATCCAATGACACAAACACACCTATTGGATGCACAAGATTGGTTAAAAACCCTAATTGGACAAGAATAAGCATAGGGAGGACGAAAATGACCTAAATATTAATTCAATGACACAAACAAAGTTATTGGATGCACAAGATTGGTTAAAAACCCTAATTGGACAAGAATAAGCCTAGGGAGGACGAAAATGACCTAATTGATCATCCAATGACACAAACACACCTATTGGATGCACAAGATTGGTTAAAAACCCTAATTGGACAAGAATATGCCTAGGGAGGACGAAAATGACCTAAATGTTAATCCAATGACACAAATGAACTTATTCGATGCACAACATTGGTTAAAAACCCTAATTGGACAAGAGTAAGCCTAGGGAGGACGAAAATGACCTAAATGTTAATCCAATGACACAAATGAACTTATTCGATGCACAAGATTGGTTAAAAACCCTAATTGGACAAGAATAAGCATAGAAAAGACGAAAATGACCTAATATATCATCCAATGACACAAACACACCTATTGGATGCACAAGATAGGTTAAAAACCCTAATTGGATAAGAATATGCCTAGGGAGGACGAAAATGACCTAATTGAATATCCAATGACACAAACACACCTATTGGATGCACAAGATTGGTTAAAAACCCTAATTGGACAAGAATATGCCTAGGGAGGACGAAAATGACCTAAATATTAATTCAATGACACAAACAAAGTTATTGGATGCTCAAGATTGGTTAAAAACCTTAATTGGACAAGAATAAGCCTAGGGAGGACGAAAATGACCTAAATATTAATTCAACGACACAAACAAAGTTATTGGATGCACAAGATTGGTTAAAAACCCTAATTGGACAAGAATAAGCCTAGGGAGGACGAAAATGACCTAATTGATCATCCAATGACACAAACACACCTATTGGATGCACAAGATTGGTTAAAAACCCTAATTGGACAAGAATATGCCTAGGGAGGACGAAAATGACCTAAATATTAATTCAATGACACAAACAAACTTATTGGATGCACAAGATTGGTTAAAAACCCTAATTGGACAAGAATAAGCCTAGGGAGGAAGAAAATGACCTAATTGATTATCCAATGACACAAACACACCTATTGGAAGCACAAGATTGGTTAAAAACCCTAATTGGACAAGAATATGCCTAGGGAGGACGAAAATGACCTAAATGTTAATCCAATGACACAAATGAACTTATTGGATGCACAAGATTGGTTAAAAACCCTAATTGGACAAGAATAAGCCTAGGGAGGACAGAAATGACTAAATGTTAATCCAATGACACAACTCAACTTATTGGATGCACAAGATTGGTTAAAAACCCTAATTGGACAAGAATAAGCCTATGGAGGACGAAAATTACCTAATTGATCATCCAATGACACAAACAAACCTATTGGATGCACAAGATTGGTTAAAAACCCTAATTGGACAAGAATATGCCTAGGGAGGACGAAAATGACCTAAATGTTAATCCAATGACACAAATGAACTTATTGGATGCACAAGATTGGTTAAAAACCCTAATTGGACAAGAATATGCCTAGGGAGGACGAAAATGACCTAATTGATCATCCAATGACACTAATGAACTTATTGGATGCACAAGATTGGTTAAAAACCCTAATCGGACAAGAATAAGCCTAGGGTGAACGAAAATGACCTAAATGTTAATCCAATGACACAACTCAACTTATTGGATGCACAAGATTGGTTAAAAACCCTAATTGGACAAGAATAAGCCTAGGGAGGACGAAAATGACCTAATTGATCATCCAATGACACAAACACACCTATTGGATGCACAAGATTGGTTAAAAACCCTAATTGGACAAGAATATGCCTAGGGAGGACGAAAATGACCTAAATGTTAATCCAATGACACAACTCAACTTATTGGATGCACAAGATTGGTTAAAAACCCCAATTGGACAAAAATAAGCCTAGGGAGGACGAAAATGACCTAATTGATCATCCAATGACACAAACACACCTATTAGATGCACAAGATCGGTTAAAAACCCTAATTGGACAAGAATAAGCCTAGGGAGGACGAAAGTGACCTAATTGATCATCCAATGACACAAACACACCTATTGGATGCACAAGATTGGTCTAAAACTCTAATTGGACAAGAATATGCCTAGGGAGGACGAAAATGACCTAATTGATCATCCAATGACACAAATGAACGTATTGGATGCACAAGATTGGTTAAAAACCCTAATTGGACAAGAATATGCCTAGGGAGGACGAAAATGACCTAAATGTTAATCCAATGACACAAATGAACTTATTGGATGCACAAGATTGGTTAAAAACCCTAATTGGACAAGAATAAGCCTAGGGAGGACGATAATGACCTAAATACTAATCCAATGACACAACTCAACTTATTGGATGCACAAGATTGGTTAAAAACCCTAATTGGGCAAGAATAAGCCTAGGGAGGACGAAAATGACCTAATTGATCATCCAATGACACAAACACACCTATTGGTTGCACAAGATTGGTTAAAAACCCTAATTGGACAAGAATATGCCTAGGGAGGACGAAAATGACCTAAATATTAATTCAATGACACAAACAAACTTATTGGATGCACAAGATTGGTTAAAAACCCTAATTGGACAAAAATAAGCCTAGGGAGGACGAAAATGACCTAATTGATAATCCAATGACACAAACAAACTTATTGGATGCACAAGATTGGTTAAAAACCCTAATTGGACAAGAATAAACCAAGGGAGGACAAAAATGACCTAAATGTTAATCCAATGACACTACTCAACTTATTGGAAGCACAAGATTGGTTAAAAACCCTAATTGGACAAGAATAAGCCTAGGGAGGACGAAAATGACCTAATTGATCATCCAATGACACAAACACACCTATTGGATGCACAAGATTGGTTAAAAACCCTAATTGGACAAGAATAAGCCTAGGGAGGACGAAAATGACCTAATTGATCATCCAATGACACAAACACACCTATTGGATGCACAAGATTGGTTAAAAACCCTAATTGGACAAGAATATGCCTAGGGAGGACGAAAATGACCTAAATGTTAATCCAATGACACAAATGAACTTATTGGATGCACAAGATTGGTTAAAAACCCTAATTGGACAAGAATATGCCTAGGGAGGACGAAAATGACCTAATTGATGATCCAATGACACAAACACACCTATTGGATGCACAAGATTGGTTAAAAACCCTAATTGGACAAGAATAAGCCTAGGGAGGACGAAAATGACCTAAATGTTAATCCAATGACACAAATGAACTTATTGGATGCACAAGATTAGTTAAAAACCCTAATTGGACACGAATAAGCCTAGGGAGGACGAAAATAACCTAATTGATCATCCAATGACACAAACACACCTATTGGATGCACAAGATTGGTTAAAAACCCTAATTGGAAAAGAATATGCCTTGGGAGGACGAAAATGACCTAAATGTTAATCCAATGACACAAATGAACTTATTGGATGCACAAGATTGGTTAAAAACCCTAATTGGACAAGAATAAGCCAAGGGAGGACAAAAATGACCTAAAGGCTAATCCAATGACACAACTCAACTTATTGGATGCACAAGATTGGTCAAAAACCCTAATTGGGCAAGAATAAGCCTAGGGAGGACGAAAATGACCTAATCGATCATCCAATGACACAAACACACCTATTGGATGCACAAGATTGGTTAAAAACCCTAATTGGACAAGAATAAGCCTAGGGAGGACGAAAATGACCTAATTGATCATCCATTGCCACAAACACACCTATTGGATGCACAAGATTGGTTAAAAACCCTAATTGGATCAGAATATGCCTAGGGAGGACGAAAATGACCTGAATATTAATTCAATGACATAAACAAACTTGTTGGACGCACAAGATTGGTTAAAAACCCTAATTGGACAAGAATATGCCTAGGGAGGACGAAAATGACCTAATTGATCATCCAATGACACAAACACACCTATTGGATGCACAAGATTGGTTAAAAACCCTAATTGGACAAGAATATGCCTAGGGAGGACGAAAATGACCTAAATGTTAATCCAATGACACAAATGAACTTATTGGATGCACAAAATTGGTTAAAAATCCTAATTGGACAAGAGTAAGCCTAGGGAGGACGAAAATGACCTAATTGATCATCCAATGACACAAATGAACTTATTGGATGCACAAGATTAGTTAAAAACCCTAATTAGACACGAATAAGCCTAGGGAGGACGAAAATAACCTAATTGATCATCCAATGACACAAACACACCTATTGGATGCACAAGATTGGTTAAAAACCCTAATTGGACAAGAATAAGCCTAGGGAGGACGAAAATGACCTAATTGATCATCCAATAACACAAACACACCTATTAGATGCACAAGATTGGTTAAAAACCCTAGTTGGACAAGAATATGCCTAGGGAGGACGAAAATGACCTAATTGATCATCCAATGAACCAAATGAACTTATTGGACGCACAAGATTGGTTAAAAACCCTAATTGGACAAGAATAAGCCTAGGGAGGACGAAAATGACCTAATTGATCATCCAATGACACAAACACACCTATTGGATGCACAAGATTGGTTAAAAACCCTAATTGGACAAGAATATGCCTAGGGAGGACGAAAATGACCTAAATGTTAATCCAATGACACAACTCAACTTATTGGATGCACAAGATTGGTTAAAAACCCTAATTGGGTAAGAATAAGCCTAGGGAGGATGAAAATGACCTAATTGATCATCCAATGACACAAACACACCTATTGGATGCACAAGATTGGTTAAAAACCCTAATTGGACAAGAATATGCCTATGGAGGACGAAAATGACCTAATTGATCATCCAGTGACACAAATGAACTTATTGGATGCACAAGATTGGTTAAAAACATTTATTGGACAAGAATAAATCTAGGGAGGACGAAAATGACCTAATTGATCATCCAATGACACAAACACACCTATTGGATGCACAAGATTGGTTAAAAACCCTAATTGGACAAGAATATGCCTAGGGAGGACGAAAATGACCTAATTGATCGTCCAATGACACAAATGAACTTATTGGATGCACAAGATTGGTTAAAAACCCTAATTGGACAAGAATAAGCATAGGGAGGACGAAAATGACCTAATTGATCATCCAATGACACAAACACACCTATTGGATGCACAAGATTGGTTAAAAACCCTAATTGGACAAGAATATGCCTAGGGAGGACGAAAATGACCTAAATGTTAATCCAATGACACAAATGAACTTATTGGATGCACAAGATTGGTTAAAAACCCTAATTGGACAAGAATAAGCTTAAGGAGGACGAAAATGACCTAATTGATCATCCAATGATACAAACACACCTATTGGATGCACAAGGTTGGTTAAAAACCCTAGTTGGACAAGAATATGCCTAGGGAGGACGAAAATGACCTAATTGATCATCCAATGACACAAATGAACTTATTGGATGCACAAGATTGGCTAAAAACCCTAATTGGACAAGAATAAGCATAGGGAGGACGAAAATGACCTAATTGATCATCCAATGACACAAACACACCTATTGGATGCACAAGATTGGTTAAAAACCCTAATTGGACAAGAATATGCCTAGGGAGGACGAAAATGACCTAAATGTTAATCCAATGACACAAATGAACTTATTGGATGCACAAGATTGGTTAAAAACCCTAATTGGACAAGAATAAGCCTTGGGAGGACGAAAATGACCTAATTGATCATCCAATGACACAAGCACACCTATTGGATGCACAAGATTGGTTAAAAACCCTAATTGGACAAGAATATGCCTATGGAGGACGAAAATGACCTAAATATTAATTCAAAGACACAAACAAAGTTATTGGATGCACAAGATTGGTTAAAAACCCTAATTGGACAAGAATAAGCCTAGGGAGGACGAAAATGACCTAATTGATCATCCAATGACACAAACACACCTATTGGATGCACAAGATTGGTTAAAAACCCTAATTGGACAAGAATATGCCTAGGGAGGACGAAAATGACCTAAATGTTAATCCAATGACACAACTCAACTTATTGGATGCACAAGATTGGTTAAAAACCCTAATTGGACAAGAATAAGCCTAGGGAGGACGAAAATGACCTAATTGATCATCCAATAACACAAACACACCTATTAGATGCACAAGATTGGTTAAAAACCCTAGTTGGACAAGAATATGCCTAGGGAGGACGAAAATGACCTAATTGATCATCCAATGAACCAAATGAACTTATTGGATGCACAAGATTGGTTAAAAACCCTAGTTGGACAAGAATATGCCTAGGGAGGACGAAAATGACCTAATTGATCATCCAATGACACAAACACACCTATTGGATGCACAAGATTGGTTAAAAACCCTAATTGGACAAGAATATGCCAAGGCAGGACGAAAATGACCTAATTGATCATCCACTGACACAAACACACCTATTAGAAGCACAAGATTGGTTAAAAACCCTAATTGGACAAGAATATGCCTAGGGAGGACGAAAATGACCTAAATGTTAATCCAATGACACAAATGAACTTATTGGATGCACAAGATTGGTTAAAAACCCTAATTGGACAAGAATATAACTAGGGAGGACGAAAATGACCTAAATATTAATTCAATGACACAAACAAACTTATTGGATGCACAAGATTGGTTAAAAACCCTAATTGGACAAGAATAAGCCTAGGGAGGACGAAAATGACCTAATTGATCATCCAATGACACAAACACACCTATTGGATGCACAAGATTGGTTAAAAACCCTAATTGGACAAGAATATGCCTAGGGAGGACGAAAATGACCTAATTGATCATCCAATGACACAAACACACCTATTGGATGCACAAGATTGGCTAAAAACTCTAATTGGACAAGAATAAGCCGCAGGAGGACGAAAATGACCTAATTGATCATCCAATGACACAAACACACCTATTGGATGCACAAGATTGGTTAAAAACCCTAATTGGACAAGAATATGCCTAGGGAGGACGAAAATGACCTAAATGTTAATCCAATGACACAAATGAACTTATTGGATGCACAAGATTGGTTAAAAACCCTAATTGGACAAGAAAAACCCTAGGGAGGACGAAAATGACCTAATTGATCATCCAATGACACAAACACACCTATTGGATGCACAAGATTGGTTAAAAACCCTAATTGGACAAGAATATGCCTAGGGAGGACGAAAATGACCTAAATGTTAATCCAATACACAAATGAACTTATTGGATGCACAAGATTGGTTAAAAACCCTAATTGGACAAGAATAAGCCTAGGGAGGACGAAAATGACCTAATTGATCATCCAATGACACAAACACACCTATTGGATGCACAAGATTGGTTAAAAACCCTAATTGGACAAGAATATGCCTAGGGAGGACGAAAATGACCTAAATATTAATTCAATGAAACAAACAAACTTATTGGATGCACAAGATTGGTTAAAAACCCTAATTGGACAAGAATATGCCTATTGAGGACGAAAATGACCTAATTGATCATCCAATGACACAAACACACCTATTGGATGCACAAGATTGGTTAAAAACCCTAATTGGACAAGAATAAGCCTAGGGAGGACGAAAATAACTTAATTGACCATCCAATGACACAAACACACCTATTGGATGCACAAGATTGGTTAAAAACCCTAATTGGACAAGAATAAGCCTAGGGAGGACGAAAATGACCTAATTGATCATCCAATGACACAAACACATCTATTGGATGCACAAGATTGGTTAAAAACCCAAATTGGACAAGAATAAGCCTAGGGAGAACGAAAATGACCTAAATGTTAATCCAATGACACAACTCAACTTATTGGATGCACAAGATTGGTTAAAAACCCTAATTGGACAAGAATAAGCATAGGGAGGACGAAAATGACCTAATTGATCATCCAATGACACAAACACACCTATTGGATGCACAAGATTGGTTAAAAACCCTAATTGGACAAGAATATGCCTAGGGAGGACGAAAATGACCTAAATGTTAATCCAATGACACAAATGAACTTATTGGATGTACAAGATTGGTTAAAAACCCTAATTGGACAAGAATAAGCCTAGAGAGGACGAAAATGACCTAATTGATCATCCAATGACACAAACACACCTATTGGATGCACAAGATTGGTTAAAAACCCTAATTGGACAAGAATAAGCCTAGGGAGGACGAAAATGACCTAAATGTTAATCCAATGACACAAATGAACTTATTGGATGTAAAAGATTGGTAAAAAATCCTAATTGGACAAGAATAAGCCTAGGGAGGACGAAAATGACCTAATTGATCATCCAATGACACAAACACACATATTGGATGCACAAGATTGGTTAAAAACCCTAAATGGACAAGAATAAGCCTAGGGAGGACGAAAATGACCTAATTAATCATCCAATGACACAAACACACCTATTGGATGCACAAGATTGGTTAAAAACCCTAATTGGACAAGAATATGCCTAGGGAGGACAAATATGACCTAAATGTTAATCCAATAACACAAATGAACTTTTGGATGCACAAGATTGGTTAAAAACCCTAATTGGACAAGAATAAGCCTAGGGAGAACGAAAATGACCTAAATGTTAATCCAATGACACAACTCAACTTATTGGATGCACAAGATTGGTTAAAAACCCTAATTGGACAAGAATAAGCCTAGGGAGGACGAAAATGACCTAATTGATCATCCAATGACACAAACACACCTATTGGATGCACAAGATTGGTTAAAAACCCTTATTGGACAAGAATATGCATAGGAAGGACGAAAATGACCTAAATATTAATTCAATGACACAAACAAAGTTATTGGATGCACAAGATTGGTTAAAAACCCTAATTGGACAAGAATAAGCCTAGGGAGGACGTAAATGACGTAATTGATCATCCTATGACACAAACACACCTATTGGATGCACAAGATTGGTTAAAAACCCTAATTGGACAAGAATATGTCTAGGGAGGACAAAAATGACCTAATTGATCATGCAACGACACAAACACACCTATTGGATGCACAAGATCGGTTAAAAACCCTAATTGGACAAGAATAAGCCTAGGGAGGACGAAAATGACCTAATTGATCATCCAATGACACAAACACACCTATTGGATGCACAAGATTGGTTAAAAACCCTAATTGGACAAGAATATGCCTAGGGAGGACGAAAATAACCTAATTGATCATCCAATGACACAAATGAACTTATTGGATGCACAAGATTAGTTAAAAACCCTAATTGGACAAGAATAAGCCTAGGGAGGACGAAAATAACCTAATTGATCTTCCAATGACACAAACACACCTATTGGATGCACAAGATTGGTTAAAAACCCTAATTGGACAAGAATATGCCTAGGGAGGACGAAAATGACCTAAATGTTAATCCAATGACACAAATGAACTTACTGGATGCACAAGATTGGTTAAAAACCCTAATTGGACAAGAATAAGCCTAGCGAGGACGAAAATGACCTAAATGTTAATCCAATGACACAACTCAACTTATTGGATGCACAAGATTGGTTAAAAACCCTAATTGGACAAGAATAAGCATAGGGAGGACGGAAATGACCTAATTGATCATCCAATGACACAAACACACCTATTGGATGCACAAGATTGGTAAAAATCCCTAATTGGAAAAGAATATGCCTAGGAAGGACGAAAATGACCTAATTGATCATCCAATGACACAAACACACCTATTGGATGCACAAGATTGGTTAAAAACCCTAATTGGACAAGAATATGCCTAGGGAGGACGAAAATGACCTAAATGTTAATCCAATGACACAAATGAACTTATTGGATGCACAAGATTGGTTAAAAACCCTAATTGGACAAGAATATGCCTAGGGAGGACGAAAATGACCTAAATGTTAATCCAATGACACAACTCAACTTCTTGGATGCACAAGATTGGTTAAAAACCCTAATTGGGTAAGAATAAGCCTAGGGAGGACGAAAATGACCTAATTGATCATCCAATGACACAAACACACCTATTGGATGCACAAGATTGGTTAAAAACCCTAATTGGACAAGAATA